>CATIWQ010206237.1:0-14272 GCA_949673415.1 Euphorbia schlechtendalii | reverse complement strand
AAAAATAAAGATTAAGATTACAAAACATCGAGGGATGCAACCGCCCTCCTAATCTATTAATTACATTTCCTTTAAAATAATAATTGCAAAATCCGAATGAAAATAAAATCCTAGGCATACATCTAACCTAATCTACTTGCATCCACAAATGTTAGTATAAGGTATAACACGACATGAATATTTACACGTATGTTCGATTTGATTTTGACGAGCCCCGTGTGGCCTAATTAAAATATCGATTGAAAATTCTTATCTTGGAATAAAGCGATTCATTTTATTTACAAATATGTTGCTCATTTTTATTTAATGAAAGTGTTCGCATGGTAAGAAGTGAGGTCTGTTACCCGAGAATAATTTTAACTCCCTTTGTTGGGGTATTCTAACATGTATTTAATTTCAAAATTCCCACAATTAAATAAAATAAATTAAATAACCATTAAATAAACAATAAAAAGAATTAATAAAATAAAATTTAAAGAATAAAATAAATCCTAGGTCGATGATGAAAATAGAGTTCGTCTTAGAATTTAGGAGGAAAGAAAAATAAACATCATCATATAATACACAGGAAAAAGCAGCTCTAGTAACTTAGAGGCTTACCCTTTTGTTGCAAATCTACATTGGCATATCTGCTTGATTTTCGGGAGTGCTCCCCGTTCTTTTTGGTTTAATTGTTGTGTAAAAATATGTTATTTTTATCCAAAAAAATATTTAGACTCGGATACTAAATTTGTTTTAGGTCCAAGAATATCTGAAGATTTTTTAGAAAAAGATGGAAGGAAATTGGTTTGAAAATAATAAAGTTTAGAATCCATACATGTTTTGAATCTAATATATCAAAAGATTTTTAAAAGAAAAGTGAATAAAAGTGGTTATCGAAAATTCAGGATTGTTTTCACAAGAAAAATATATCTTTTTTGTAAAGTTTTTGGTCCCTAAAAGTTGAAAAAGCCCCCTCTATTTTTAAATTCCCCCTATAAAACTTTCTGGTGAGCCTAGCTAGGCTATGCCCTCTTTGGGCCTCTTAATTAATTTTATATTTTTAACTTGTAAATACGTGTGTGTAAATGTATGTATGTATGTATACACATTTATTTTTTATATATATTTTCTTAAAATACATACATATATATTTAAGAAAAACAAATGATTTAATTAAATTATTCTGGATCCTTAAATATTTATTTATGTCTTTCAAAAATATTTTAAGCCTTTAAATTTTCATTTTTAGGCTTTTAAATATTTTTTTTACGGTCCTAAACATTTATTTAGGGCCCGAAACACTATTTTTTAACGAGGAGAGCTCCTATTTGAAGATCATTTGGACATTCAAAACTTGTGTGATTCAAGGATAAAATTCCTAAAGACCATCATCATCAAACGCGCGATCTACTACAAAATCTCATGCTCACAGCTTCCCCTCGTGTGATCATCGCTTGTTGTGTTACAGTAAGATCACGCGAAATGGAGCGGAGGGATTGAGAATATAACTGACTGATGCGGCTAGTGACTTTTTTGTCCTCGATTAGTGATGACTTGGACCTTCCTTTCTAGCGGTGTGTCCTCACAGGATTGTTTGTTTCTTTCTTCGGAATCACTTGATATCGATGCTCCTTGCAGGCGGGTCAACCGTTTCTTTCTACGGCATCCCTTTAATAGTCGATAACCGTTTCCTTCTTCAGTTGCGGTCCTTGTGTGCCCCTTGTTGGTTGACCTTTGGTTGGCTTTGACCAATTGGAACTACCGTAGCAGGGTGCCTGAATCAATTTTAAAGGTGAACCAATTGAGATACTAGTTTCTTTCTTCGGTTATATTTCCTTAGTAGGATGTTGACTTGTTTCCTGTGATAAATCAGAGAAAATTATAATGCTAATACATTTTATGATGCATGTTTTAATTATTTGATTGTGTTTATGCGAAGGAAAAATTTTTTTCCCCTTCAATAAAAAATTTAAACATGATATATAAATGTATTTAATGAAAATTCAAGCATGTCCCGAAGACCGCTCCGTTGTTTTAGGAGGCTTTTGTGATCGTGATGTTACTTGAACATGGCCTAAGTATGCTTGTATTGGCTTTGGGTGAGCCATCATCCTTCTTGATGTTTGTAAATTCCTCAAGTAGAGGTAGAGTTTCTTGTTTACTAGGATGGTGTTGCCCTTGTTTAGCATCATCTTTACTTGTAAATAACGTGCTAAGGAAGTAATGTATGCATGGTAAATTATTATCACATGATATATGTTCGTCTGTTGTATGTATTGTGGGTTTCATTCATTGAAGAGCCTTCTCTTGTGTTGGTGCATATCTACCCCTATTAGGATTTGTCTTGTTAGGGATTCCATGGATGACTCTTTTAGAGTAACGACCATGGGTTCGTTGAATCAGATTTGAGTTCAAGGCTTTGATCTGGTTTGAAGAGGATCCGGATGATTCATTGATCCCGCAATGTGTTGGTGATGCTCACTTTGTTAGTTTGGAAGCCCTTTTTTGCCCGAAGTGTAGTGATGATCCTTCCTGTGAGAGATATCAGAAGGTATTCATCCTAACTTCTAGAGGAGATAAATGATGTCTTGTGCCATTCTAGGGATGAGATGATAGTTCTAATTTCTACATAGACCACCCTTACGGGTTTTCAATCTATCAAACCTTGTCTTAATTTTTACCTGAACCGCCCTTTTAGGTTTTCAATCCAGCAGTCATTTTTTTCTTTCTTTTATTTTTATTTTTTTCATTTTTTGGATGTTTACTTGTGATATTCTATCGTTGGTATGCAAGCAATCAAGATAAACATATGCATAAAGATTCAGCAAAATGACAATTCATTTATGAACTTAGCAAGGGTATAAATGTTTCAAATGATTTGACTTCTGTCATCGATTAGCCATTTCAAGTTTTCTAACCAATGTGATTGCGATTCTCTCAATGCCCTAAATTTTGCTCGAGTCGCCCTTTTCGGGTTTTCAACTCAACAGACTATTCTTTTTCGGTTTTGAAAAGAGGCCCTAATTTTTTCTCAACTAACAGAGTGCTAATTGATAGGATAATTACAAATTTATTTTTTATTCGTGTCACTTTTTACCGATTTATTTCTTTCACCTATACGTGATAGCAATTGTGCAGTCTTGGTTGACTTGACTAATAGATTAGTTATCTTCCATGTCTATCACTTCAATTATTATTTCGTTCAACATTTCTGATCTATTGGTTGGTGCTCATGATACTTTGCAAGCTTGAGGTGTATGCGGTGATGAGTATTGGTGCTTGATCTTCAAAACTTCCTTATGAATTCAATTATTCTTCGATGATAAGTGATATGTCGGGGATCAGATCCAAGCTTAATTCCATCAAGGGTGAATAGTTTATATCTAATGATATTTCTTCAATGGTGTAATGATTGCCCCACAAATGGTAGTGAGCCATGCAATGGAGTTGTTGATGTGCTCAACGGTCTGACCCCTTCTTTGTGTCTTTGAAATTACACCAGTTGTTTGACTTCAATATGCTTGTTGACATTTTAGCCTTATTTTGGCTTCGATCATTTTGACTTTTGCTTGATTGATTTAATAGTCAATGGACATTTCATGCTCGGAGATCTCTCTATCTATCTTACGTCTTTATAGGATGAAGTAAATGCTATAACACATTGTCTAACTACATGTGTTTGTCTCTCATTTTCCCTCACGAGTTAAATCATTTGAATTTATTGTAGGGGATCTATTTATACCCAAATTAATTTCATGACATGATGTGTCACATGTGCTAAAAAACATTATGTATATGTTTATGAGAATATATGATGTCAACCAATAGAATATCAAGCAAGTAAACAAAGTTCAATTTATTCAAAAATTCAAAAGCCTCATAGGCAAAGTTGCTAAAGAGAACTAATTTATTTCATCATCATGTGGTTATATTCCGGTACTAGTGCCCCACAAATTTATCCATGGATTCGAAATGCTCCATCCTTTCTGCCTTGTCAAACACTTCTTGATAGCTGGAAAGGCTATCAGACCTGAATTTGTTTCTGTAAGATGGTAGTGCACCATCCAGTAGCTTGGTTATCATCTCCGGTAGAGTTAAGCAAGCTTGAAGCCTGACCTGTGTGGTCATCCAACACCCATAGTAAGATTTGAAGCTCTCACCCTACTTTTGCCTTATAGCCTCTAGGTTTTGCATTGTGGTTTCCATTTGAGCGTTGAAATTGTAATACCCTATCATAGCTTGAGCAAGATTGTTCTAATCAGCAGCTACATCCAACGGAAGGTGAGTGTACCATTCATTGAGCGGGTGGCCCGAGGTGATAATGAACAGCTTAGCCATCATCCATTCACTGACCCTTAATTCCCTCAAAACTGTTTGATAATGTGTTAGGTGAGCCGCGGGTCTCCAAAGCCCCCCTAGGGAAATACCACAAAATTGGGTAGCTGAGGGGTAGCCTGGAATTGTGAGACAAATGGCGCTCTCCAATTAGGAATAGATTGTTGGGCCACTCCTGGATAAATAGGTCCTAATGTGAACATTGGCTGACCAGGCTAACTTTGTTCTACCTTGAACTAGTACAAGGCAGTAGGAGCTTGGTGCACCGTATAAGAGGTAGAAGGTCCCTTTATTTTAGGCTGACTAGTCGGATCGCCATTATTAAAGGTGGTCTTCGGCTTGGACACCACATCATGAACCCTCTCGACGTGCTCACGAATAAGTGATGCTAGTTGGTCGTTATTTGGAAAGGCATTCAAGGCAACTGCAATCTCAGTGCTCACTGAAGATTGATGTATCTGCTAAGAGTTCTATTCTGTAAGAAATGGGAGATCCTCCCCCTTAGCTTCATCTCGCAGATCGGCCATGTAATCAAAATTGAAAGATTCCTGCTGAATTGATTATGAATCTGAACCCGAGTCTTCATTCGAGTTAGTGTGCGGTGAGCAGACCTTTTCTAAGCCCCCTTTAATCAAAAGTAAAAGATCATACCATGCATGTAAGATTCATAATGTGAAAAATGTGTGAGATGTTTAATGTGATGGCTGTATTTACAAGGGGTTAGCGTGTCATGATGTGAAATAAATAATATGTTTGTCAATCCATTTAAAATAAATAGGTTAGTCGTTAGATAAAAATGAAAAAATGTGAAAATGATAATCCAACTCCCGGGGTGGATTTGAGATTTGTACGATGTCTGTGTGACATCATAACGTGAATGATGTAAATGAGGTGACCAAATTACCGCGTGATAATAGGTTAATAGTTTGAAATTTCGTACTATGACTAGATCTCATGGATTGAAGAGGTCAAATCGATTTTGGGTAAGTAGTGCGACTTACCCTGATAAAATTAAATTAAAATGAAAATAACTACTGTATGAATGATTTGGTTATTTTTCCCAATTAGGGCAGAGTCTCGAATGTCGGTGTGGACATCATTATAAAATGGTATGCAGTGATGCATTAGTTATTTCCCTTTGAAGGTGAATGGTTCAGGTATTAAGCGTATACCCTTGAGGATTGGTAAGGTACGTAGGATTTTTGAAATGAGTTTGCCCCATGTGGGCTCAAATTTAGATGTTGGCAAGGACATCACGTGATGCGAAAAAAATTGTTTGGTAGGTATTTGCCCTGTTTGGGCTATGTGATATGTGTGATTGCTCTGTGTGGGCTATGAGTTGGATGTCGAGTGGACATCATGCAGGTAATTTGTGGAATATGTTATTGTCCCTTGTGGGCTAAGTGTTGGATGTCAAGTGGACATCGCATAAAAAATTGGGTGTAAAGTTACATTCATCCCCTACGAGTTAAGGGTTGGACGTCGAGTGGACATCCCGTGAAAATGAGGGTATGTTCGCCCCATACTGGCTAAGAGTCGGATATTAAGTGAACATCTCACTGAAAGGGGTAAATGATGTTTCATGATTCTAAGTGGTTTCATGTCGTCCTAAGGTGATACGATCTTCAGTGTCGACTAATCTTAAGTATGTGTGACATCGATTTGGCATTGTGATGATGCAAAGATGTTATGTTGCATCATCTTAATATTATGATTGTGTGCATTTAAGTGTCTGCACTAAGATTCATGACTAGCACGATACATTTGTACAATGCATGATGAATCGAAAGTAGTAAACACATAGCATACAATATCCAACTTCCAACCATACAACTCCCGCAAGCGTAGGGTTTTTGGCTAGTCTCTATCCTAAGTTTGGTTCATCTTATTATCACAAGGATGGAGCACACCTACAAGAAAATATAATGCATGATCGTTCGTTGGGTAACACCCAAGGGAAAATGCCTACGGCTTATTTACATAGCTTTGCGGTAATAGGGTATCTTAGACTTACGGGCTAATCCCCTCTATGGCAATGCGAATTCATTAATGTCATAATTAAGGAAATACAGAATAATGTGATCAATAATTTTAGGCACTTATCCAAAATCTAAAACCTTTGGAAAAAAAATGTTTAAGAAAAATCCCTAGCGTAATAGCCACTGTGAGGGGATGACATGGAATGCGATGAGCAAGAGCACGCTAAATGAGAGGTGTGATCCACTGGGGTGTTTTTGTGAAAATAAAATTTTCGGGTCATGGACCTGGAAGGTTTGTAAGATAAGGCGAAAACATTTTAGATCGGTCAAAACCCGAATCCACCATCTCTTAGTGTGGAGTCGTCACCTGGATTAACTCTTCCAGGAATTAAAGTCTTACATCTACTAAAATTGTACGTCTTAATTGTGCATATTCATGCTTATGTCGTTTTTCATGTTTTTAATATATGATTTACACATATGTGGAAGCGATAAATTAATACATAAATCGATAAATAAAAGCGATAAATCCATACATAAAGCGAATACAAAATGTCGAGGGATGTAACCGCCTGCCTAATCTATTAATTACATTTCCTTTAAAAAATAATTGCAATACCCGAAGAAAAATAAAATCCTAGGTATACATCTAACCTATTCTATCTGCATCCACAAAGGTTAGCACAGGGTATAACACGACATGAATATTTACATGTATGTTCGATTTGATTTTGAGGAAACCCGTGTGGCCTAATTAAAATATCGATTGAAAATTCTTATCTTGGAAAAAAACGATTCATTTTATTTACAAATATGTTGCTCATTTTTACTTAATGAAAGTGCTAGAAGTGAGATCTGATATGCGGGAATAATTTTAATTCCCCTTGTGGGGGTATTCTAACATGTATAAATTCCCACAATTAAGAAATAAATAAACAAATAAAAAGAATTAATAAAATAAAATTTAAACAATAAATTAAATAAAATAAATCCTAGGTCGATGGCAAGGGAATAATTTACTCGAAACAAAGTAAGAATCGTAACCTGATCAAGTGTCAGATCACTGGGATACTCGTGATACTCCTCGAAGGATAAAATGCCTCCGTCGAAGGCTGAGCAGATCCTGGCCAAGCAGGGAGAGCGTGTAAGAATAGTAGAGAACCTTGGGGAAGGAAGAAATCCAAAACGAGAAAGCCCCAAGCCTGCACAATAAAAAAAGAGATAAATATACAATCAGTTAGTAAAAGCTAGAGGGAATCAACATATATTGACAACAAGCAAAATGTACCTGAAGAATCATAGGGAAACATCGCAACAACCTATGATGGGCCCTCACAGCCAGATCGAGGGTAAAATACATTTGAGCAAATATCACTCGAGGCCAATTAAGGCCTCTAATACCACCAATCTCGCTCAAGTGAGGAATCAACTCATAGTTGATCTCACTATTGATGACCAAAAAGAAGGCCACGCGAAGCATTGTAATGATGAAGGAGCGAACGTAGAGCAAAATCTCCCTAGTCGAAATAGACGATCGACCGGTCCAATAATCAACCAACTCACGATAAGGAAGCGCTTTACCCCTAGGGTTGATGCCGAATAAATCAACAATCCATCGGTAAACAGAGGGACCCATATAAAACCGCTCCATAAATGCGTCGAAGTGAATCATAGTCTCGGACCAAGGTAGACCGGTAATCGCTACAATATCCGAGGGAGTGATAATGACCTCCCCGATAAGAAGGTGAAAAGTGTGAGAAATGTCACACTATCGCTGGACCAGCATTAAAAACGTTGCGTAAGGAAGCTGGGTCAGTTGGAATAACTGGGCTATATCATCAAAGCCAATGGTCGTAATGGTCTGGGCAAGCTCGAGCCGCACTGCGGCATGTTGCCACCAAGTGTGAATGGTGGAATACCCCCCCGTAATACGAATGACGGGAGATTGTGGATAGAAGAACAGTGCAGGATCAGCAACAGGTTAAGAAAATTTCGGCTAAGAGAATGAACTGAACCAAAATTCATGTCATCTATCTTTGAAAATATTTTCTTCCAAACCACTTTATCATCAAATTTCTTTATTTATTTTATTTCACTCGGGTAAAATTTTAGCCCCCAGATATGTTATGAATAGAACAAATTTTTACTTTTTTTTACCTAAATTAAAATTTATTTTTTTTACATGTTTCAAAAAAATAAAAAATATATATAATAAAAAAACGAAACCCAAAGCCGGTAAAATACTTTGCTGGCAAGCCCCAAGAGCTTCGCCGACATTGAGTGTCCGTCGGAAAATTTTTTGATAGACTTTTATTTCGTTTTCAACTTCAAATTTTGCCTTTTTTGATATTCTAAACTAAATTTCACAACATGAATTGAGTTTTGCTTCAGTTATACTTCTTAAAAAGTTAAAAAATGCATAAATAATGCAAATAAATGATACAAGCCAAATTTTAAAAATACCAGGACCCGAGAAAGGTGAATCTGATCAGGAAAATCCGGATCCAGCATCACCATGGGGGTGGTAGGTGTAAAGCCAATCATCGTATCAGTCTCCATCAAGTCATAAGCCTCGTCTATATCAACGGTGAAGAAATCAGGATGATCGGACGGTTGAGACTGAAGTCTCGCCGCGAGCTAGAAGTCTCCCTGGAATCTTAGACAACATCTTTTCTATAGAGAATGTAGAGAGAGAGAGAGAGAGGATAAAGAGAGATGGAAGTGAAAGTGAAAAGGGAAAAAGTAGAGAATGCCTTTATTTATAGAAAAAATCCGCAGACCCCACCTTTTTTCTATTCTCCAATAAAAGCTTCCTAACATGACAAGACGGTCTACGGGACATCCTCGAAATTCTTTTAACTCTTTAGATTTATTATTTTATCATTTTTTAATTTTTGATTGAAAGGGCAAAAATTTTTGATTCGCATAAACTCAATCAAATATTTAAAACCTTATACGGTGAAATATATTTACTTTATATATTCTTTAATTTGTCACAGGAAATAAATTCACATTTTATCAAATCTACCTTGAGTCACCTTTGAAACGGATTTAGGCACCCTGCCCCAACAGTTCCAATTGTCAAAATCAGCTGAAGGTCAACTCATAAGGGGGACGCAATAACAGCAACCGAGGAAAGAAACGCTTATCGACTACTAAATGGACGCCGTAGAAAGAAATAGTCGATCCGTCCACAAGGGGCACCAATCATCACCAATCAAGGATTAAAAGTTGTCAACCATATCATTTAGGTATTTTCTCTATCCCTCTGCTCCATTTCGTGTGATCATACTAGCTATTTAACCAGCAGTAATCACAAGAGGGGCAGCTGTGAGCACGGAATTTTGTAACAGCTCGCGCGTTCGATGATGATGGCTTTTTAGGATTTAATCCGTGAATCACACAATTTTCGATTATCCAAGTCCAATTCGTATGACTATGAGTGCCAGCTAAGCCGCTTTCAAGCTCTCCAAGGCTAGCAGTGCAGTAAAGGCTCATTCAAAGCAAACTAGTAGGAAAGCGAAAAGATGCATGAAAACCGTATTTTAGACCCAGCCAATCTTCAAATGGGAGTTCTCCTTGTCACCGAATTTTTTTAAGGACTTAAGTGAATATTTTTAAGGACTTGGAAAAAGTAAACTTTAGAACAAATCAATTAAAGGTTTTTTAATCAATTAATAAAAATAGAAAAATTAATTAAGAAAAAATAATAATAAAAATTGAGGCTAGCTGGCCTCGCCAGCAAATGACGGTGAGGCCAGCTCTGGCCTTGCCGGTAAAATGTTGGCGAGGCCAGCAGTGGCCTCGCTGATTTTTTGGCGAGAACACCCTCCCTGGCGGGAAGTTTGGCTCCCGAAAATTCCAGAAATATACGGGAATTTTCAATAAAAAGAACCGGAAATTTTCAGTAAAAAAGATAAAAAGTACTCTGGCTTTTCTTAATTACGATGTGTTTTCTATTCAAAAAGAAATTATTTTCGAATTAAAAACATGTTTTAATTCTGAATTTATTTTTTAAATTAATTCATCTCAATCCCAATACCAAGACTAAAGACAAACGAGGAACCCTCCCTAGGATCAAGTGGATACGTCGTAGTGGATTCGCGCTGAAAGGGTAAACCTCTGAGATCCAAGAGTTACTTCTTCTCGTGATTTTTATATTTTATTTTATTCTACATGTTGACCTAGGATTAATTCTATATCATTTTATTAATTAATTTTTATTGTATCATGTAAACTTTCTTCCTCATTTTCTGTTTCTTTTTAATTTAAGAGATTCTTGTTAGAATACCCCCATGAAAGGAATAGAAATTATTCCCTGATAATAGTCCTCATATTATTACCATGCGAGCATTTTCACTAATCAAAATGAGCAACCTATGTTTTAATAAAATAAATCATTTTATCTCTAAGAAATTTTCAATCGTCGATGTTTTAATTACACCACATAGGTTTCGCCAAAATTAAATTGAACATACGTTGCAAATGTTGTGCTATATCTTGTGCTAACCTTTGTGGATGCAAGTAGATTAGGTTAGATGTATTCTAAGAATTTTCATTTTCCTTCGGGTATTGAAATTTTTTTAGAAAATGTAATTAATAAATTAAGTGGGTGGTTGCATCCCCCAATATTTTGTTATTTGTAATCATTATTTTTCTGCATTTATTTACTGCTTTATGTATGGATTTACTAGTTTTCGCGTGCGTATTAAATCATACATTATAAACTTGAAAATGACTTAAGTACGGATATGCATAATTAAGACACGTGTTTTTCTGTAGATGTAATAATTTAATGTGATCCAACAAGAAATAAACATATTTCGAACTAGAATCTCTGTGTCTTAGTGGGCCGTTCCTCGGATGTTAAGCCTCATAGGACTTTAATTCTTGGAAGAGCTAATCCAGGTGATGACTCTACACTATGGGACAACGATTTCGAGTTTTGACGATCTAAATCGATTTCGTTCTCTTTTAAACTTTTCGAGTCCCTGACCTGATAATTTTATTTTTACAAAAACACCCCGGTGGACCACGCCTCTCATTTAGCACGCTCTTGACCCATCACATCTGTGTCGTCCGCTCACACCAGGCCTAAGTCTTTGATAGCAAAAGGTGACTGCAAGTATGTAATAAGTGAGCAACCTGTTGAGAATCATTACCAAGGATAAGAATATCATCGACGTAGATCAATGGCACCCCAATGAATATAATAGAGAGAGATATCCGCTCGTGAACATCGAAAACCATAAACCTGCAAAGACAGCTTATGATGCCACATACGTGGCGACTATTTGAGACCATACAAAAACTTGCACAATCAACATACATAATTCGGTCAATTTTTATCTCTATAACCCGGAGGTTGCTCCATAAATACAAGTGTATCGAGATCACCATGCAAGAATGCATTAGAGACATCTAAATGTGTAATAAACCAAGAATTACTCACAACCAAAGATGGTAGAGGCCCAATTGTGACTGGTTTAATGACAAGGATGAATGTGTTATTGAAACCCATACCAAGTCGTTGATGAAATCCCTTTACGACGAGGAGAGCTTTATGTTGATCAACTATACTGTCAGCCTATAAATTCATCTTAAACACATCCAATTACATTTGTTGCTAAATGAGGGGAACAAGTTCCCATGTGCCATTGCGAATCAAAGCTGAAAATTTAACTGACATGGCTGTACGTCAATGAGGATACTTCATGGCAATCGTATGACAAGTCGGATCAGCCACAATAGTAGTGGCGTGGAGTGTTCTACGACTAGCTTATGCTCGAGTAAGACACCTAGAGTTCGAAGATGGTGTGTTAGCCATAAGAGAGAGACCCGTGAAGGTAGTGATGGGATTTGTTTGGTCATTCAAGTCTACAATTGTTTGAAATTTTCATGGCGGTGAAGAGTTTGATAATGAGGTTTGATTTTGGGATGGAGAGGGTGAAAGTGAAGACATTGGTGTTTGGCAAGGTAGTGGTGAGTGTGGTGGTGATTGGGCTGGTATACATGGGGATGAGTTTGGCAGTGATTTAGAGTGAGTTTGTATTGTGATGGTTGGTGATGTTGAAGCAATCACTAGATTAGGTGCAACAGGTTTCACAAGATTCTCAATTAGGGATATTATGTTAGTAAAACAAAACAAGACGTGAGACAAAGAATTATTAGAGAAATAATAGCCTTTGTGAACACGCTATAGCCAACAAAAATACAATGACGTGATCGATAATCTAGTTTGTTAGATACATACGGTTGTAACCACGGATAACAAACAATTGAACACACGAAGACTCAAATAATTTAGAAACTCATTAAATAATTCTGAAATGGAATCAAAATTAATGGTACTAGACGACATGCAGTTGATAAAAAAAAAGGCAGCTATATAAAATGCATAGGACCAAAATTGCATAGGTAATTTAGCACGATGGTGTAAAGCTAAGTCGGTTTCTACAATATGTCGATGTTTACGATCAACATTCCCATTTTGTTCAGGGATATATGGAAATGACATGAAGAATTGAATGTCGTGTTGTTGAAGATATTTTTTAATAGGTTTAAATTCCCCTCCACCATCAGTCAGAAAACATTTAATAGGACGATTAAAAAAAACTTCTACGTGACTACGAAATTGAACAAAAATGGAGAACACATCAGACTTATGTTCCATGAAATAAATCCAGCTTTATTTGCTAAAATGATCATAGAATAAATATAATATGAGTACACATCATAACATTGTACGAAAGCTGGTTCCCAAACATCCAAGGAAATTTAATTTAATTGTCCCGAAACAAATGACTCAGAGATGACTAACTTCAAATGACAAAGCAATCTTGACACAACTGACTCCTAGAGGACTTATCTAAGCAATGAATATTATTGTGACGAAGTACCAGTTATAACTAGAAAAGAGGGATGCCCAAGTCACTCGTGCCACATATTGAGAGATGTAGCATGAGATGAAACTGGAGCATGAGATACCCACTCCACTATGTATAAGCCATTTTTATTCTGGCCTTGAAGTGCCACTTGTTTGGAAATTAGGTCATTCACAACAAAAAAAAGTCGTTAAAAACTCAAGAGAAATATCATTTGATTTAGTGAGTGCACCAACAAAATTAAGATTTGAATTCGAGCTAAGAACATGTAAGATACGATTTAAATTTAACTAAGTATGTGGAATAAACGAAGAACCAATATGACGAATAGGCAATTTAGAACCATTACCTAATTGAACTTCCTCGGGGCTCGAATACACAGAGTGATGATGTAAGTTCCTTAAATCAGAGGTGAGAAAATGTGTTGCACTACTGTCCATGATCCAAGATTGATTGGTTGGGTTTACTGTGGTAAAGTTTGAGCTTGCGATGGGGCAATGTTGGGTATTCTATCATGGTGATGGGCATTGTGTGAAAAAATAATCGTGACCCTTACAGATGTAACACACCAAAGTAGAAACATCCATAGGAGCCTACTGTGTATATTAAGTAAAAGTCGGTGGCATATGTAACAATCCCTGATTTTGGCCAACATAGCCACTCATGTTGCTGCCATATCCGCGAAACTACTAGCATCCACGTCCCCTACCACGTTCACGCCCTCTAACTTCATTTGATCGAGTAACATAGGCTGATATTTGATTCAAATCCTCAGTTAAACTCTTATCTTTTCCCAATTGTCTCTCCTCAGTTAGCAAAAATACAAAAAAATCATCAAATGAAACCACAATCATCCTTGCTTCCAAGGATATACAAAAAAACTCTGCATGGGCTGTTTGAATAATTTAAACCATCCAAGATAGCATCCACCAAATCATCATTGGTGACTGTTGGAGTAAAGAAGATTACGGAAAAATCAATTTAGCTCAAAAAAAATTAGATAGAGTAATTCACACAATAATTAATTTTATTAAGAAAGTTACAACTCACTTAATTTACTCTCTCTCACACTCTTTACAAATGCATATTACA
>CATIWQ010206218.1:0-17645 GCA_949673415.1 Euphorbia schlechtendalii | reverse complement strand
AGGCTACATACAAAATTCTAACAACATGCAAACAATTAGGAAAAAAATGCCAGTTATAGACCAAATTCTACCAAAAAAACAACCTAATACCAGTTATATACCAGTTAAATACCAGATACAAAATGATTACAATATTAAAGTAATAGTAAGTTTAATGATAAAAATATAGAATGCATAGATTACCTTCAGCAGTACCAGAAATAAGAGGAAATTTACTGATAAACAAAGGATAATCAGTCAAATTAACAGTCCTTGCTTTACATGAAACGAAGAACGTAAAAAAAGTCACTATTGATCTCCATAGGAGGTTCTGAAGCAGAAACTTGAAATTCAATTTTCAGATCTTCAACTCGATCATCTATCACCAAGCTTTCAAACAGAAGTTTTTTAAAATCATTAAAACGAAAAGAATTCGAAATTTAAACTCCAGCAACTTTATAATTAACGAATTTATGATCGTCAGTCCAAGTTCCAAAATTATATAACAAAACAGGAACTAGATCCATGATACAGAGAGACAAACGGAAGGAAAATCTAATAAACGGAATTCAAAATTGAAAAAACAAACTGACAGAGTGATATAACAATGGATTTATGCAGAAAACCAAAGAATTGGAGAGAGGAAACTTAGAAAAAGTTCGATCTGAATAAAAACAGAGAGAAAACGAAAGAATTGAAAGAGAATTTGGTGAAGAGAAAAGCGCGATACAAAAAAGAGAGAAACTGAAACTTGATAAAACAGTGTATATATAAAACGTATAGAGAGAAAATTGAAAGTCAAAAATTGTTATACAATGCAAAAAATCAGTTAGAGGGCATATTTGTATATAAATTTCACAAACCCTACATTTTTTACAATTATGTAGCACATGAACAAACAAGTAACATATTGCATAACGTATGAAATAAATGAGTAATATATGCCAATTAAAGAGATTAAATGAACAAAAAACTATACCACGAGGTAAAAAAAGTTATTTTTGACAAGTGTTTAAATAATTAAACATAATGAACATATAGTAACTCATTCTCTCTTATTACTCTATTGCTATTTAGTTTCAGACAATTATTAGTTTATCTGGTTAATCTTGTTGAAAATTGAAAAGTAGACATGGGCATGAATCAGGGTTCGGGTCAGGTTTATTTGATCATGGTTAACAAAAACAGGTAAAGCAAGCCCATCCTTTCATAAAAAAACAAAAACCGGGTCCGGGTCAGAGTTGTGTTAAAAGTAATTATGTCGGATAAACTGACCGAACTTGTTCGTGATTACTTTTAGACTGCAATGAAATCTATTGAAAAACTCACCCATCATAATCAGGTAACCGATTCAGGTGAATTATGAATGTAATATGTTAAAATCTATAGTGAATCGGGTGGACAAACTAAAAAAACAAGAAATTAGTGGCTGGCGTTTTCTATAAATTCATTTATCCATTGTCTACTTTAATCAATGATATTTTCTACCTTCTTCCAAAACGCTCCAAATATCTCCCAATGGCCAATTTACCCAATTCAAGCTTTGATCTTGACGACTCGCTCTGTTTACCATCGAATTTCGCCTTCCAGTTATCAGTTTCGGAGGCCTTTGTGGCAGATATGCCGACGGTTTCAGTGGGCGCCGATGACAAGTGTTCAATTTGCATGGAGCAATTAGAGGCCACCGGAAAGCGATTTCCTTGTGGTCATGTCTATCATGCGCCGTGTATATCTTTCTGGCTTTATCACTGCACCAGCACGTCTTGCCCTCTGTGCCGGTTCACTATCTCCGGCGCCGGCCGTTCACCAAAAGCTAACAACTGATCAATTATATACTTATCTTTTTCTTTTGTTAGTGTACTTTTTGATGTACTTGTGTATGATATATTAAAAAAATAATTCAAAAGGTCACAAATAAAATTCAACTTTTAATGATTTTTTTAGCCATTCACAGATTGTAGATTGATGCGGTGACCGGGAAGATAGACAAGGTAAGAGAGATTGGTCGGGATTCCGACGAAAAAATGAGAAAATTATATCGATAATGATAAACATGAATTTTTAATCTGTTATGTTGAATATATCGAAATTCTTGAAATCGTCCTTCAACGTATACAATGATTAACATATTTATGATATTTTTAAGTTCTTTCTTACCATTGTTTTTTATGTATTTCACCCAAGTCATCAAAATATCAGAGCAATCGTACTCCTTTATATGACAAATAGTTGCCACTAGTATAACCGTTATTGCAATAGTTTACATGATCTTTATTGTTTATGGCGGGAACTAAATAAGGGTTGATTTCCTACATATTAACATTGATTCGATATTTAATGGATTGATCGGTCTCGCACCAAATATCTGCCATTATTTATTAATGCAATTCCAAGTTGCGAAGAAAAGTTAAATTGCTAAGGCAAAGCTTAAATTGCTAAGGCAAAGCTTGCACTAACACCATTTGTCATTATAAGCTTTCATCTTACACGATTAGTTTTTTTTTTTCTGTACATTCTAAATTAATTCTTATTTACATTTTTACATTTTTTTTAATTATACTTTCTTATTTTTTATTTATCTAACAGACCGTTTATTTTTTCAACATATCGATTTACAATATTTTCTTCATCTTTATGTTTCCCTTCAGAATAAGATCCATGGTGCTATACTTTTTCCGAAATTTCTTTACCGACACATATTTATTTTATAGTTCTTTTATAACTGTCACATAGTTAAAACACATACTTAATTACATATAAATATAACATAACTATATCAATTTGACATATTACAAGTAAACTATAACAAAAATATAACACAATTATATCAATTTGAATTACCTATAAGATAACTATAAAATGTGATTTTATTATATTGAATATATCTATAAGTAAACTATAAGGTAACTATAAAATGCGATTTTATTATATCAAAAATAAATTTAAAACACAAAAAATAAATAAAAACATATAAATATATAAATATATTATGATTATATTGATTATAAATAAACAAAGTATAATAAAAACATGGTAAAAATATAACAAAACTACGTTGATTTGAAATAACTATAAGATAACTATAAAATCCGACTATGTTAATACAAGATAATATAGAAATGTAAATTCAAAACCTTGACAATACACATTTGACAATTAATTTAAGTAATAGACAAAATAGTAATTATTTATGTTAAACATTATATTTTTTGTGTATTTCCCTTTGTTTATCATGTATATGTGGTTTTTTGATTTTCAAAGGATAATTTCATTTATAAAAAAATGCAATGCATCACGAAGAACATAGGGAGATAATTCTATTAAAGAAAAATTTATGTTACTAAATAGGACCGGGTTCTTGAAGAGCCTTTTCCCGCATGAATGAGTCCTAAAAATTACTTTATGCTATTACTTTTCAATATTTCAATATTGTTTTGTGAACGTCATTTACGTGGGAGAGGGGACGTCGGGAATTTATATATGGTACCGGGTATTTAGTACATTTCCTAATCCAGTTGTTGAATTTTTATTATGTTTTAATTAAATATTTTATCGTTTTGATTAAAATCTCTCTCATAAATATTCAATCATTAAATTGATGAAGGGTATTAAATAACCGATATCATATATAATTTCCCTTGAAGACTTATCCTTATTATAAATTCCCAATTATTATAAGATTGTATTTTGACTTGGGTATTTTTTGTAGCGTCCTGTAACGATAAAGGCAGGCTTAATTTTTTTATAAAAAGCACATGTGTTGGACTGTAATAATCCGTTTAGGAATTGTGGGCTTAAGGAATTGATAAACCAATTCAGTATAAATCAATTAGGTAAACTTAAAAAAATATCATGTGGTATCGGTGGTTTTCAAAAGGGATCTTGTGGTATTTCAGTTCTCAAAACGGGGTTTAAGGTTTCGAACCGTTATTATAACAAGGACTTTCCGTTAACCCAATCAGTTTTGCTGATGTGGCAAGGGGTAGTATGGGAAAAACACAATTTTTTTAAAAAAAATTAGACTGTTCAATCATTTATTCAATTTCTAAATCCCTAACTTTTCTGGGCAATTCCTCTAATTCATCTTTCTATATGACTCTCTAAAATTCATCACCCAACCTTTATTATCTTAGAAAAACCAACAAGAACTTAATGAAATTGAGTTAGTGTTCTCCAGTTGCAATTAGACCTGTATGTTGTTCATCGAAGCTGTCATTGGATGTTGGTCTAGGTGGTGTGGGTCTTTTTTTCTCTTCAAATTTTCATTATCTTTGCTCCTCGATCTACATATGTAATCCTCCTTTTCTCTTGCTTCCTCTTTCATAGAATCGTCGTTACTAACCCTAACGTCTGAAGTTGTCTGACCAAGGAAAGAGGGTAAACTGCAATTCCTCGACAAGTGACGATGGCAATTGAAGTTGTCCATCAAGGAATGAGAAGAATAACCGTTTTGACGTGAAGATAGTCGCAAAGTCAGGAGGTGAGATTCAAACTCACAATCGTGATTAGAGGAACTAGAGAAAGATTAGGGATTTAGAAGTTGAAGCAAAGGAAATGGTATGAAATTAAACTTTGTTTGATGGAAAGAATTTGAGTCTTAGTCTGGTATAAATTTGAACCATTTTATTTTTCAAATTCATGGGGTTTTGATGCTATGCCAATTTTGAATTGAAACCCAGATCTACTTTCCATTTATGTTTATGTGTTAATTGGAAGTTTTCAAAATGGAAAGAAATTAGGGTTAGACAGTCATCATACACAACAAAGGGGAAGAAGATCATGAATAGTGAATTTTCAAAAGTACCCATTGCCATGTCATCATTTTCAACGGGGTTAACGGAAAGTCCTTGTTTTGATAACGGTTCGAAATCTCAGACCCCGTTTTGAGATCCAAAATAACACAAGACCCCTTTTGAAAATGGTCGATACCACATGGTACTTTTTTGAACTTTGCCTTAATTTTTATCATGCTTGAATTCAATTTTTAACAATAGTAATTTTTATAAAAGTGAAACTTGTAGCAAAAGTTTATTGCAATACAAATAATATTATTCAACCCAGCTTCAGAAATTGTTTAGCAATCCTGAGTTAAGAGTTTTGAGAATATTAAATATAAGGAAGACAAACTTTAGGTCATAATGTAGTTAGTTATTTGTGTTTAAAAGACTTAGACAAATAACCAACACAGTTTGTTACGTAGAGTTTACTCAACTGAGGTAAAATAACGAAACACTCAATAGAATCTTATTTATATCCACACTGAGTATTTTGAGTTAATAGTATTCTAATGTTGTATGCTTTTTGCTTAGGTAAGAATATTGTTTGTTGATGTTTTCCAGGTCCAATATACGATATGCACCGAAAGCAAAAAAAAAAAAAGATAATCATGTGATCCAAGGAAAAAGTTGTCGGTAAGGAATGTCGGCTTTTCAACTCTAAAATATAAGCAAAATTGATTGTCTCGCTGCATTTCAAAATCAGTCGCACCTACCTACCAGCAAATCAAATGAAGTCATGTAACAGTTCACGCATATCTCTTGACCGACAGAATTAAATTGAAGACTGGAGCTTCGTGATATTTTCATCTATGTTTTGATCTCATATATCAACGGAGTTAAACTCAAACCAATAAAACAAATCACCCAAGAGTTGTCGAGTGATTACTGGCTTTGAGAAAGATTAAAACCATGGCAACCTGATCTTATAACTTCCTGCCAAATTAAACCATTCCACCTTGCCCACATAGCCCATAACATTGTTGCATCTTTCTTACAAAACTAATTCCAAACTAAAATGTGAAATGTTTACATCTTTCTAAATTTATTCAAATGTGAATCAATGAGCTTATTATTTTTAGAATAAAAAAACTATAAATTTGTATTTATTATTTAATATTTGCAAAAAACATATTTCAATTTTTACGTTAAAGTTTGTTTCTTCAAGATTATTTCTCTTAGAGTTCTTCAAATGCAAGGACCGAACCCTGCTCAAGCCTCAAGATTGACCCATTGACGTCGATTCAACTGTCCATCATTTATGCTCCATTTTGTTTACGGAAGGCAAAAAAAAAAATTATATTGCTTAATAAAGGAATTAAGAAATACATATATCCTATTCCACAAACCAGACTATTAAATCATATAGTGATGTGGAAATTCTGGTATAACGGTGTAAGTGCCTTATTGGTAGGGATTTCTTATGCTCGTCAAATTCCACCTTTTTAAGAGGGGTCATTTCCATGATCTCCTTTTTACTTAACACTTAGTGCAAATTTTCCATATGCTCCCTACATATATTAGAACTTATGGAATTTCCAAACGCTTAATTTTAACTCAGTTTGGGCTTAAATGTCAAAAATTAATTTTGATATAGTTTGATTTGAATCAAACTTGATATGATTCGAAATAAATATTAATTTTAACTTGAAAATACAGCGAAATCGAATGAGTTATTTCAACCCTACCTTGTAGTTGAGCCATAGCCATAGTAGGACCATTCAAGTACCTCATGTAAGGAAGAGTTTGAACAAGTTTAAACTTGTAACTCGGACCACTTATAAAAAAAATCATTTAACCAAATTTATAAAAGAAAGATTTTTTACGTGAATTTGGATCGTCAAACACAAATTCTGGAACTAATATATATTCCCTTCACGATAAGTAATTTATTTAAAAATTATTTTAATATTGATCACATGCTAATATGACATACTGAAACTGCAGCACATTTATTCATAACTAATAAGAATTAATTAGTGGGCTCATTAGGGTTGGGCTCTATTTATTGGGCCTGGCTTCTAGCGCTATTGAGCTTTTGCTTTGAGTTGGGCCCATTAACAGTGTAAACTAAATTTTAATTTAAAATCATCTTATGACTAAAAATTAATTAGAGGATAATACATTTATTTGAACATGGTAGCCATTAATTAGCTAACTAACTAAGTCTATTTATTTAATTACTCTATTAAAGTTATATAAAATGTTTTTAGTTATAGTTGTATTCGGTCAATGGAGACTTTAATGTGGCTTCTATAATAAAACATAACCAGGGTCAACAAATTTATATCAGTTGACTTATAATAATAAATTTGTAAACTAATTGATAGGCAGAAAATGGAAGTTTTTGCATGATATTTAAGTATGCAACTCAAATTTAATGTAAAAATATGTTTCAAGTTGCAGATAAATGTGTTATGGAAGGTTCCAAGAATTTTCAATCTATTTAAGTCCAAAACATTATTATCTTAAAAATTAGGCATAATACTTCTTCGACAACTTAACTAACTGTTGTTTGAGTGACTCAACTTTTATTTTTCCTCTTGAGCTTTCTTAACTTGGCGAAAGTGCACCAATTCACTTCATGAAGGATATGTATCAGTTTGAGAAAATTCATGAGAATGACTTCATTGAGAAGTCAAACCAACCAGAAGCTCACACATACGTGACGTCCATGTGATAATTTGGTGCACTTTTACCAAGTTTAAAAGGTTAATAGAAACAAGTGAAAGTTAGAGGGTGTGGTCGGCAAATCATGCCAAGTTTGAGGCTGTATAAAATAAAATAGGTTGAAGTTAAAAGGTCAAATTTTACCAAATTTAAACTTCAAAAGCTAGAATAAAAAATATTATATCATGGAATTAGTTACTGATTTCGTTCCGTGGATATCTTTGATTTAACAAAAAAAAAAAAAATGCATCATGAAGTTCACAGGGAAAACAATCTACATTAAGTATATTTTTTCAAGTTTATATATAGAGATTTTGATGGCTTTTCATGGTTACTTTTATGTAATATTATATCATCGCTATTCACATTTGATCAAAATTTTAACCACTTGATATAACAGTAAAAAATAACAAAATAATAAGTATTTTGTAAAAGATAAAGTAAGTTCATAATAACCTTGAATTTGACTTGAGGCTTCGCGGAATGCTTTCTTATAGAAGATCGAAGTAGCTCGGGCTCTCAAGTGCTTCGACATGGCATAGGGTTTTCGGAAGAATGACAAGTAGCAAATGGGCATAAGAGAAGAAATATTTCAACGAATGGAATCGATGGGCAACAAGGTGATTTGCAACATTGATGCAAGTCTTTTTTTACGTAGGAACACGTTTAGGTCATGGTTGTGTGTTTAGTATGGTCACAAACTTAATTGTTGCTGTAAGAATCTCTCTTTTATGTGGAAGTGGCGACCGAAAATAGCGGAAGTATTGAATTGTTGAGAAACTCTAAGTTGGTTGAAGAACAAATGCTCTACATGAATGCTCTAAGTTTTGCCTTATAATTTTTACTCAAAAGATTTATAAACCTAAGTTGTTTATCTTAAAACTGTCCATCTTAAATTGTTAACTAGCAAAATAATAAAGTCAAATCAATTGCTAATCGCCTCATGTTCAACTTGGAAATCAGATTATTAAATTAATCAATAATTAGTTAATTATACTTTACTCCAATTTGGGAAGTCAAATCTTAAATATTGTAATTTTATTTGACATTATTTATCAATATATTATTTCAACTAAGATGGTGTTATAAACCAAACACGTTCTTCATCTCAATTTTTATTTTTTCTTTCAATAATTTCATAAATCCTTGGAATTTATAAGACTTTGTTTTTAAAAAAGTCACCATATTTAGAATAATTTTTTTTAATAAAGGATATATGTATTATTAGAATAAAATATATGTAATTTGATATATTCAATTAATACTTTGAATACGTAGATTTATTGGTGTTAAATAAGAATAAATGAATGGTTAACTAAAACAAAAACAAATATCATATTATAATTAACATACATTAAAACTGTTTTAATGAATCATTATCATAATTTAATGGAATATTTTTCATACAAAACAATAACATCCAGTTAGTTGAATATTTGTTACCAAACTGTATCCAAATCAATAATGTTGTTTGGTGGAATACGGATTTGATATTGGATTATTCCAAATTACAATCACCCTAAAGTATAAGCTCCATTAGTGCTCCATTTTGGGTATTCATACCATAGGATTGTAAACCGGGCAGAGATTTCTTGAATCCGAGGAGAATTTGTTTAATGGTGACGATGAATCTAGTCATCACGGCTGTGTATGAAAATCGGTGTTTTGAAAAGCGCTAGGCACTAGTCGGGCGGCCGAAGGTGAATCGGGGTTTAAGCGAATTTAGGCGCTAGTCAGTAGGGTTTAGGCGCTAGACGTAACCAGGCGGCGACCCTCAAAATAGTGCATAGGCGGAGCTAGGCGAGGATTTTTAAAACAGTTATGAAAATTGCTGATGGGAATAACAATCTCAAAAATCCATGGCACCAATAATCACAATAAACTCAAAATTTAATATTTAACACCACTTAACTTTTTTATTTAATTATTAAGACAGCTGAGTTTAACTTATATTAATTGTAAATAATTACAAAAGCTTAACTCGTAAATCTAAACGGAGGTAAGAGGTTTTGGATTTAAAATCCAACCTCTTCGAAATTCATATTCATAAATACTTATTTGTAGTTTATTTAATTATTTTTCAGTCACTATATTTATACCATTTTTTCGAAATTGTTTAGGAAAACTACTGAATCGGAAAATAGAGAATATCCATGAAAATTTTCTTTCTCTAATTCTTTTATGGAAATGGGGGAAAAAATTTTATGTAAAACACAAAAATAATAATCGGAATTTGATCTTGGATCTGGACACTTATTTTTCCTTTGAACTTTCAATTTTCCAAATGCTTTCTGAGCTTACAAAACTTGCATCAGTTTACACTTCTAATGTCACGTGTCTCCTTCTGCTTGGAGAGAAGCACTCCGGAAAATGATACATTTGAAAAGTCTATCTAACTAGATACTTTTACGTGACATTAATGGGTAAACTAGTACACTTTTTAGTAAGTTCAATGCATTATTTGGAAGGCAAACTTCAAAAAAAGTCATGTGATTTCACTCATTTGTAGATATAGGCAAGAACTAGCTCAATTAGACCTAGCTAACTAGATACATTCACGTGACATTAATGGGTAAACTGGTACACTTTTTAGTAAGTTCAATGCATTATTTGGAAGGCAAACTTAAAAAAAAACAAGTGATTTCACTCATTTGTAGATATAGGCAAGAACTAGCTTAATTAGACCTAGCTAAAAAATTTAGTGGCCCAAACCCGGCGCAACTCATATAAAATTTACGTCGGGCTAGGGCTGGGCCGGGCTCTTTATAAATATTAAAACCCAAATTCGGCCCCAAACCTACAAACTTGTAGAAGATTTTTACTTTTTATTTTTTAAAAAATATTTATATCTACATTTTGTAAAAATGTTTACAATGAAACAATAATGTAAATAACTATGTTAAAAATAACATCTATTTTTTTCAAGAAAATTAAAGTAAAATATCAATGTGTGATGTTGAAACTATATATAATAAATTAAAGTAAAATATGCATGTGAAATGTGTGACATTAAACTATATTTTTTTGAAAAAATTTCACTAATGTGTATCGTACTTTTATTAACAATCTCGTAAAATTTCAGATAAAAATGAACAAAATTACTTATTTTAATCACATAAGTTAATATTGCAGATCCTTTATTTGCAAACACCATGAAAACATACTCTATTTTGAAAAAAAAATTCTTAGATCTATTTTTAAAATGTGTAAAATCACAAGGTACCTTCTCAAAATTTACCTTTATTTGAAAATGTATAAAGATCTCTAGTTCGAGTCATATTCGGAATGAGATGGTGAATTTTTCATTATGTCTAATGTAAGCCCCAATTTAATGATGATGATGATGATGATGATGATAATGATAATAATAATAATAATAATAAATCATCTATAAAAAGCAATAGAAACCAAGACCAAAATCCACACAGTAGATCGCTTCGTCAGCCTTCTCCTTCCTTGTGAATTCAAAAAAATGGCAATCACAAATTGCAGAAACCATGGCGGCAGTATTACAAGCTGCTTGATCCATTTAATAAGCTTCGATATGGATGAATCTCTCACTCTGCCTACTAATTTCAACCATCAAATCTCACAATCGGAATCCTTGATTGCAGAAATGCCGACTGTTTCTTCCTCTTCCGGCGATGATGATGTTTGCTCCGTTTGTATGGACGGGTTTGGATCCGATTCCGGTGGGAAAATAATCCCCTGCGGCCACGTCTTTCATGCTTCTTGTATTTCTTACTGGTTATCCAATCGCGACTCTTGCCCTCTCTGCCGATTTAATATCGCCGCCGCCGGCCGTTCTACTAATTCATCTTAAATATCTCCTCCTCCTCCTTATTTCGACGGTTAATTAGTTTTGTTAATTTGTAATTAGTTGTTTTATCCATATTTTTATCTATAATTGTATTATCAACTAATCAGAAATTTTGTTTGTTATTAGACCATAATATTTGATTCACCAAATACATTTGGACACTCTTTCGTATATACGGCGCAACCCAATCTTTGTTTTTCATATTGTACAATCTCTTTTGAATTGAAATATCTACTCTCTCCGTTTTAGAATAGCTGTCGTTTTTAAGATATTTGTCAATACCAAGATGATATTAATTAAAGTGATAAAAATACTTATTTATCTCTATAATTTTTGTTAATTTGAAAGTTGATTAGATACTTTATTTTTTTTGTCATTTCCAATGTGCATTAAATAATGGTAAAATGGATAAATTTTTAAAAAGTTGCACTGAAATCCTAAAATGACAGTTATTTTGAAATGAAGGGAGTAACATAAGAAATTTCCTCTTGACAGTGATATATGTTGTATATGTAAATCTGCG
Source organism: Euphorbia schlechtendalii (assembly GCA_949673415.1). Lineage (NCBI taxonomy): Eukaryota > Viridiplantae > Streptophyta > Magnoliopsida > Malpighiales > Euphorbiaceae > Euphorbia > Euphorbia schlechtendalii. Next base: position 5,878 of record CATIWQ010206218.1, on the reverse strand, counting down.
ATGTGAAAATCTTTGAAAAAGGAAAAAAAAGAAACGTAGCTAGGCCTAAATCAATACAGTAAAACCTCTATAAATGCATATGCTTGGACAGGGAAAAAGTATTCATTTATCGAGATTATTAATTTATCGATAAATGTATAAAATATTCATTTATCGATAAATTAATATTTATTATTTTAGAAAGTATTTTATAGTATGTGTCAGAGGAAAGAAAGAAAAAAAGATACTTGAATTAAGAATTTTAAAAGTTTTAACAAAAATTAATTAGTTCATACATATATATAAAAAAAATTAAAAAGTGTAATATTTGCTTATTTATTATTGTATTCAAATCTTGGAAATGGAAGAAAATTTAGTGCAATGTATTGTATATATGTAATTGTATTCATGTATATAGAATAGGAAGATATTTTATATTAACTATAAAAGAAAAATGCTAAATGTTTAAACCATAATCCAAGATAATGTCTTCCGATCATCATTTGAAAGGCATACAAAAATCATCTTTAACCGATAAAATAAAAAATGCAATATGTGTGTATAAGAAAGATAATCCAACTGTTAGCCAAAACGATTTGCAAGCATGGGTGAAATAAAAATTTGATTTGAATAGTCAATCAACAATATCACACACTCTTAAAAAGTCGATAGAGTATTTATCAAATGAGATGAAAAATATCTATGCCAAGAGGCATAAACCAACAAAATACCTTGATTTTGAGAAAGTTTTGTATCAGTGGTTTCTTCAAATGCAAGAGAAAGTGAACATGTCAGGGGAAATTATCCAAGGAAAAGCGAAAGATCTTTTTGTGAAAATCTATGGTGAAACTTATCCAGATTTTAGCTTCTCTTCTGGTTGGTTAGAACGTTTCAAGTCAAGATACAGAATCAAGTCTTATAGACGTTTTGGTGAAAGTGGTTCAGTTATCATGGAGAACATTGAAAATGAATTGCCTATAACACGGTCAAAACTATATCAGTTTCAATTGAAGGATTTTTATAATATGGATGAAACTGGACTATCTTACCGATTGGAAGCTGATCATTCACTTGCTACCAAGCATCTTGAAGGTCGCAAAAAAGACAAAGAGAAAATTACTCTTGCTCTCTGTTTCAATGGTGATGGATCTGACAAAGTACCATTATGGATTATTGGTAAGTTTGCAAATCCTAGATGCTTTAAAAATGTGAATATGAACAATCTTAATTGCATTTATAGATCCAACAAGAAAGCTTGGATGATCGACTTACTTTTTCAAGAATATGTTGGTTGGTTTGATAAGAGAATGAATGGTAGAAAGGTTTTGTTAATAGTAGACAATTGTCCAGCTCATCCAAAGATAGTTGAAGCTTTAAGAAATGTAGAGTTGTTTTTCTTACCTCCTAACACAGCGTCTAAGATTCAACCATGTGATGCTGGGATTATTCGAGCATTCAAAGTTCATTATCGTCGTCGTCTTTATTTAAGCATCCTATAAGGTCTTGAGGTTGAAGCATCAAATATTGAAAAAATTAATATTTTGAATGCTATTAATTTTGCTAACTTGGCTTGGAATTTTGACATGAAAGAAATAACAATTGCAAATTGTTTTCGGCATTGCAAGATTTGATCGGAAGAAAACAATGTTCACCGAACCACAAGTTTGTAAATTAGATGAAGGTGTCAAAGAATTAAATGATGTCATCTCTAATTTAGGTTATAGAAATGTGATGGATATTCAACATCTTCTGAATTATCCTAACGAGAATGATGCAGTCATGGAATCACATACAAAGAAAGAGATAATTTAATCTGTACTGAATAACGATGATATGAATGATCTTGAACAAGATGGTAGTAGCATTGTCTCACATGAATCGTCAAATGAGGCATTTCAAGCAATGACTACATTGTCAAACTATTTGGTACAATATGAACAAAATATTCTGAAAATTGTGTTCGCTCTTCAAAAAGTTAAGGATCAGATTACCTTTGATTTTGGTGAGAAGAAAAAACAATCAACTATAGATTCATATTTTAAGAAGAAATAATTATTGATATTGTATTATTGGTGTAGAAATATATATATATATATATATATATATATATATATATATATATATATATATATATATATATATATATATATAATAAATTCTAGATTTATTATAATAATTATCACTTTACATTTTTTATGGACTTTTAATACTTTATTTTTAATTATTATCTAATGCATTTAACGAGATATTAATTTAATATAACTGGTCCAAGTCAGGACAAGAGAAAAATATTTATTTAACGAGAATATTATTTTATCGAATATTACTTTATCGAGGTTCTACTCTGAAATACATAGAAAAAAAGGGCCCATTAAAGTCATGTATTTTAATGTATTACAAGTAGACATGTTCATCGGACGGGCTGGGCCGGGTTCGGCGGGCTTTTTATTAAAAATGTGAAACCAAGCCTGGTCCAATTCCGTACTTTAAAACTTCTGCTCGGGGCCGGCTTGGGCCGGACTTACAAGATTCCCAAGTCCGGCCCAAGTCCATGAATATTTTCTTGTTAATTTTTTTATTAAATTAAATAGAAAAAATTATAAAATAAACTAAAATATTTTTATATTTTTAACATAATTGCATTGTTTACTTAAAATTTTTAATATTTAGTAACACTTATTGTAATCAAGTATAAAAATTTAATAGGATAAGTTATAAATTCTTAAAATAATTATAAATTTAATGTATAAATATATGATAAATAAATAAAATAATTCGTCGGGCCAGGCTTGGGTATTTATATAAAAATCAAGGCTGACCCATAAAACTTCAAGTTTTAACGGGTTTGGGTTCGGACCATGCTTTTCTAAAAAACGAGTGTCTAAACCCGGCCCACGAATGGGTCGAATTTCAGGTATACCATTAGCAAACCAACTTACTCCAGCAAGCCATGTGTCAACAAAATCTCATATAGTGAAAATGGTCGTAACTTATACGTGTGCCCATCTCTAATTTCCTCAATCCCCTTTATTTATCTTTTAAATTTTATCTTGAAAAATTTTCTAAAAACCAAATTATGAATTACTGTGATAGATAATTTTTCAATTTAGGTATGATTAATAATCCATTAAACATATGATGAAAAATATAAGCTAATATGCTGTAAAATTTTAAAATTATTTTCCTTTTCGAATCACATATACAAAATATAATTATAGTAATGAAAGATGACGATATGTGAGACACTTGAACGGTGTTTGATTCAACCTCAAGGAAAAGTTAGTATAAAAAATAATCATTGAACAGTTGCAGTGATCCTCGAAATGTATTAAATCCTTCATGTATAATTGATCAATTTCAATTGATTCTCGAATAATAAAAAAACAATCGACAGTTAGTTGCACTAGTCGCTTAAGTAAACAAATTTTTTTAGTTCAACCGGATACTAAAATAGTTTGATTATAAATTTCTTGTAGAATAAAAGTATAAATATAAATTTCAAATTATTTTCAATCAAATTAATTTAAAAAATTTAAAAACGACATTGATTCCATGCCATTTTTTGTTAAATACATTAATTGTGATTAATTTTTTTTACTTAATTTACATACTAATAAAAAATTTTAAGTTATGATTCCATTTTTTTTATAAAATTTATTAACATTTAAAATTTTTATATATTTTTTATGGTTTCAGATTATGTATCTTTATTTTATTCTATAGTGTACAAATTAATATTTAAATTACGTGTAAAACTAATTAAAAAACTTAAAACTTAAACGAATAAAGTAGTTGTATTATAGTTTCGGTAATTTTATATTGACACCAGCTTTTTTGACACCCGTTTACACCTTACAATCTCCATCATTCATCTTTAGTTACTTAGATCTCCATCATAAGATGAAAATAAGATGGAGGATGGAGATTTCATGATGTCATTGGGTGTCAAACAATTGATGTCAATATAAAATTATTGTTATAGTTTTCCTGCTTCTTTTTTTTACCTTTTTCTATTGTTCATATTTCTGTAAAATTTTATAAGAAATACATTGTAAAATTATTTAGATAAAAGAATTTAACTGTTTTCATTATTTTTTATATTATTTGTTTAAAATAAAAAAATGAAAAAGAATGGCAAAGTTGTAATTTAAAGGAATAATGAGAGTTAAAGAAATGGGAAGGAGAATTTGAAATGAAACAATTGTGTGAATTAGTAAAGGAAGATGAGACGTGGGTAAATATAGGAAGGAATAACTTCCACGTACGGACGGTAACGGGTCGGATCCGGAACGGGTTTAATTTGGACCCGGTCCGAATCCGTTTGAATATATTGGACCCGGATCCGACCTGGATCTAACAGATTTATAAAATTAAGATCCAGACCCTAAAAAACGGATCCGGATCCACGGATCCTGATCGGGTCCAGGATCCGTTGCCTTCCCTACTTCCACGTACTTGCTTTTTAATTGGATAATAAATGGTAATAAAAACTATTAAATAGAATTAGGCCTGATCGTCGGGTGGGCTGGGCCGGGTTCAGGTTGGGTTCGGCGGGTTTTTTTACAAACAAGCCCGGTCCAAGCCCATACTTTAGAACTTCGGGCTAGGGCCGGCTAACAAGGTCATTCCCAAACTCGGTCCAAGCCCATGAATTTTTTTTGTTATAATTTTTTATTAAATTAATTGAAAAAATATAAAAAGTCAAAATATATTTAAATTTAAATATAATTGCATTGTGTACTTAAAATCTTTAATATTTAGTAACATTTATTGTAATCAAGTATTTAAATTTAATAGAATAAAATATAAAATGTATAAATATATAATAAACAAATAAAATTATTCGTTGGGACTTAGGTATTTATATAAAAACCAAGCCCGGTCCATAAATCTTTGAGCTTTGATAGGCTTGGGTTCGGACCGGACTTTTTTAAAAATGAGTATGCACGGTCCGCGAATAGGTGTAGATAGAATTATAATACATTACAATACATTGTCAAGTATTGTTGATTCACCCATGACTATCCGTACTTTGTGAAATTTTTTTGGCTCAAATAAGATCGAGTTGCCAAAAAATTTCATTATCAAGCTTGATTTCATAATAACTTAAGTTAGTGGATTCTTTTGCTATAATTTCGCATTCTACTAGAATATAGGCAAGTTTTAATATCATGATTTCTGGACATGTTCTCTTCAACTACAATTCAATTAAGTTCAGTTCAGTTAAATTTAGTTCAGTTAAATTCAGCTATATGTAGTTATAAATTTACACTGAAATAAGTTAAGTTAAGTTCAGTTCAATTAAGTTAAGTCCAGTTAAGTTTAGTTTAGTTCAATTTCAGAAGTTGAAGAAAACATGATCTTTTCAATTTCGCATTGTATCGATTAAGAAACTTAAAGATCAAAAGTTAAAAGAGAAAAATCAGAAAGTGACCATACCTATGTAATGTGGTTGACTTCTAATGCTCCATTACTAGTTTATATTAGATCTGTTCAACGGGCCGGGCGGGTACAAGCCTGCTTCAACAGGCCTGGATTGGACATTTATTTTTTTCAAAAATCCGGCTCGAGCCCGAACCTGTCAAAGCCCGATTTTTTATGGTTCGGGCTTGGTTTTTATATAAATACCCAATCCCGGCCCGAACCCGGCCCAACGAATAATTTTATTTATTTTATTATATATTTATACATTAAATTTATAACTATTTTAAAATTTTAAATTTTAAATTTTATACTATAAATTTTATATACTTGATTATAATAAATTTTACCAAATATTAAAGATTTTAAGTAAACAATGCAATTGTGTTTAAATTTAAATATATTTTAATTCATTTTATATTTTTTCTATTTAATTTAATAAAAGAGTTTATAAGCAAGAATGTTGATGATATTTTCT
>CATIWQ010206213.1:0-11226 GCA_949673415.1 Euphorbia schlechtendalii | reverse complement strand
AGATACTAGGTAAATCTTGGGAGTAAAATGAACTAAAGTGGAATTCTATGAAAAAAGAGTGAAAAAGGTGTAAAATGATGCGTGGAACTTGAAGATTTGGCTTAGAATCGAAGCTGTCAAAGATCGGTGAAGTTACAAGGAGATTTCTGAAGAAAACTCAATTCACGATCGCGACAATACCTCGCGATCATGACCTGTTCACTTAAGAAATAGAAATCTGCCAATCAAAGGTTCACGGTCGCGAATCACATATCACGGTCACGACATGGATGATTTTCTAGTATTATCTTCTTAACTACCAACCGCCAGATAAGCATGATCAACTGCCATCAACCGCCATCAACTACTAATGAAAAGACACTTATCAGGAGTGAACTAATCAGGAAAAGGTTCCTATCCATTATGGATTGATACAAAGCCTCTCAACCAATCACATTGAAGAGATGCAATCTTTCACCAATGGATGTGACTTTTCGTTTAGATAGACGCAACCCATCAAACTCTATAAATAGGGCTTCATTTCCTCAAAAATTTCGTGGCACATGGTGCAGTGAGATGGAGGGAAAATATTAGAGTGCATGAGAGAGATATAGTGTGTGTGTGTGTGTGTAAATAGAGAGTTCGCTACATTCATAAGCGTTAGCGAGAAAATGTTTAAGTGATTCAAATCCTTGTTTCGATCACTAGATTTCTCTATATTCTCGAGCGATTGTTGTATAAATGTACTTGCAAATCACTTATCAATAAAAGTTTTTGTTCTTCAATATTTGTTTGTTCGATATTCGCAAAGAATAGCATCCTAGCAAAGGTTCTGTAAGGGCCAAGACCGAATTCAAAGCAGACGCAGGAATTGCGAGAATTGACGACTCCCATTAAAGAGTGGATATGGTTTGATCAACATTAGCTTTCACTTGCATACCTTTCAACTTTGCTTTGCTTTCTACTTATACTTTCTATTTCGAAGTTTATGATATGTCTATGTGTCATAATGCGTATTTCGTGCTAAGTCTTTTATGTTAATCAAGTTATATGAGTTGTCATTAATTTTAAGAGTAGTTTCGGGGTTAACAATATCGTGTATAATCACTGGATCTGTGATATAACGCTATTTAGTGAGCCAACATTTTTTGAATGGTAACTTGCTAAATGTTTGCTATGTGAGAGCGACCCGTACTAAGCATAGTATTGATGTTGTCCAGGTTTTCATAATAGTCTTATCTCGTTTGCGCTAGGATTAGAAAAGTTATTTCATGTGTTGCTTTGCGGCAAATCATTGAACATCTGAGTGTGTTGAACCGGGTTTGTTAGATTAGTCTAGTGCGTCGTAGCATCTTTGTTGATCTTGCAAGTTTTCTCTATTATACTTGTTCGCAGTGAAAGTCTATGTATTTAGAGTCTCTCATCTATCACATCTATATTTACTCATTCTTCATTCTAACCCTCCTATCTAAAAATATTAATACATATTATCTTCTTTATCCGTTTTCCTTATTTGATCTTTAGAGCTAGTCCTTCTCTGTGGGATTGATATCTTTTAAAACTACATCGCAACTGTATACTTGTAGTTATCATCATTTTTCTATTTGATAAGGGGTATTGACAACACCTATATTTCACATGAACAAGTTTTTGGCGTTGTTGATATTTAGCCAAACTCTTTGCGTAAAAATTATTAAACTTATCAGTAGAAAAGTGGTGAACACATACCTTACAACTTTACTTTATTTTCCACTTATACTTTCTAATTCAAAGTTTATGATATGTCTACATGTCATAACGAGTGTGAGCATGGGATTTTTACTTCTGACTCGCATGTTCGATGATGAAGCTATAATTTTTCCCTTGTTAGCTTTTCACATTTTGCAAGGTCCCGAAATCGTCTGGAAATCATCTGTCTTGTTTCTTTGGGCCTTTTTTCCATTTAAAAAGCCCAAACTAAGAAAAAAGCCCTCTGCCTTGTTCGATATCATTAAGAACTAAGAACAAGTTTAGCAGAGAAAAACATGCAAAATCCTCAAGAGTATTTCGTACACTAGATAACTTCAATAAATAAGGTTCTAGATGCCCTAATATTCAATAATTCACCATAGAGAAACACGTGAGATGACTTTTCTAGGTCTAGGGTAAACGAATTATGACACTTATAAGAACCTGGATAACTATAATACTATGCTTAGTACGGGTCGCTCTCACATAGCCATATTTAGCAAGTTACCACTCCAAAAATGTTGGCTTACTAAACAGCGTTATAATCACAGATCCAGTGATTATACACAATCTTGTTAACCTCAAAATCACTCTTAAAGTTAACTCGAAAGCATATAACTTGATTAATATAAATGATGCAAAACGAATTACTCGTTATGACACATAGACATATCATAAACTTTGAAATAGAAAGTACAAGCAGAAAACAAAGTAAAGTTGTCAGGTATGCAAGTGAAAGCTAAAGTTGATCAAACCATAATCACTCTTTAATGGGAGTCTTCAATTCCTACGTCTACTTTGAATCTGGTCTCGACTCGTACAGAACCTCTGCTAGGATGCTTTTCTTTGTGAATCTCGAATAAAAGAATGTTGAAGAATGAAAAATTTTATTGATAATTGCTTTGCAATTACACTCATACAACAAAACGCTCGTATTTGTGTAGAAATATAGTGATCGAAATAGGAATCGAATCACTTATACATTTTTCTCGCTAAGACTTTTAACTAGCGAAATCTATATAATTTCTACTTTCTATCTATACAATACACGTCTAACATGTATCACACTATCAACCCAAATTCTCTATATGTGAAAATGGTTGAAGTTGAACCCTATTTATAAAGTATGAAGGGTTGTGTCTATCCAAACGAAGAGTCGTGTCCATTGGCAAAGAATTGCATCACTTATTTTGATTAGATGTAAAGATTCATCCTCATCCACAATAGAAATGCACCATTTCATGATTGGTTGACTTCTAGAGGGTGTCTTTTCGATTGGTAGTTGATGGCGGTTGATGACGGTTGATCGTTGTTATCTGGCGGTTGGTAGTTGAAAAGAGACAATCATTAACCGTCATAAGTCACGACCGCGAATCACATGTCGTGATCGTGAACATTGGTTGGCAGTTTTCTGTTTATGAAGAGTGACAAGACGCGAAAGCTAATAGGTGTCACGATCATGAAATGTTATTTCTTCATGATTCTTCTTTGCAACTTTGTCGATCTTTGACAACTTCGATCCTAAGCCAAATCATTATATTCCACACATCTTTTTGCACCTTTTTCACTCTCTTTCCATAGAATTTCACTTTGATCATTTTACTCCCAAGATTTACCTAGTTTCTACATTTGCATAAAAAAACAACTACATACCACGTGAAATCTTTTATATGAAGTTTAAAATGAAACAAAACCATATCATTTTATGATTGAAAATGTCATGATAATAAGTGTAATTATACACTTATCATTATTCTATGTTTGTATGTTGATGACATACTCATTGATGGAAGCAATGAGAAGATGGTAAAAAGTACCAATAATATGTTAAATTCAAGATTTAACATGAAAGATATGGGACTAGCGGATGTAATTTTAGGCATCCAAGTTAAGCGCTCACCTTACAGTCTCATATTAACACAATCACACTATGTGGATAAGATACTAGACAAGTTTAACAAAGGTGATTTTGGTATAGCCAAAACACCGTTAGATGTTAGTCTACATCTATCCAAGAAGAAAGGTGAATGCATAGACCAAGTGGAATATGCAAGGGTTATAGTTAGTCTAATGTACCTTATAAGCTGCATAAGGCTTGATATCGCTTATACTGTAAGCAGATTTATGAGTAATCCTAGTAAAAGCCATTAGAACGCTATCATGAGAATACTAAGGTATTTATGATATACTCGTAATTATGGACTACACTATACGAGAAAACCTACTATACTAAAAGTATATTCTGATGCCAGCTAGATAGCTGACATTAAGAATTCTAAAGGTACAAGTGGATTTGTGTTCACTCTAGGAGGAGGAGCAGTTTCATAGAAATCCTCTAGGTAAACAATTATAACTCGTTCCACAATGGAAGCCAAGTTTGTGGCCTTGGATAAAATGGGAGAAGAAGCCGAGTGGCTGCGAAACTTCTTGGAGGATATTCCTGAATGACCCAAGCCTGTGCCTGTAATATGTATACATTGTGATAATCAAGTAGCGATTGAAAAAGCACAAAATGTAATGTATAATGGTAAGTCGAGACACATGTGCTGATGACATAATACCGTTAGACAACTGATCTCAGTAGGAGTTATCTCTATTGATTTTGTAGAATCAAAAGATAACTTAGCGAATCCGCTAACTAAAGGGTTAAATAGAGATCAAGTTGAAAAGACATCTAAAGGAATGGGACTAAAGCCCTTGAATATTTAAGGCGCTATGTGAAGGAAAACCCAACCATGTTGACTGGAGATCCCAACATCTTAGTTCAGTGGGATAACCTAATTGCATAGACCTTGTGAGGTATCTGTGGGGGTAACCCCGTATCTATTTCTATGATGTAAACAGTGACAAAATAGGTTAAGGGTAAGCAATGAAAGTGCTTTTAATGATTCTTTGTGCATCAATGTTTGAGTAAAAGAGATCACCTATGTGAGGGTGAAGTGGGGTCGCTTCAAAAGAAACTAATAGGGCTTAATTATCCTAAACTCTTGCAGAACCAGGAGATGTTCATGATCATACGAACATAACCATGAGAACCAAAACTGGGTTAGAATTTAGTATTTGTGTGAGGTATATCATCATTTACCTAAACGTCAGAATAGTTCAAGGACATCGCGTCTACTAGTCAGACAGTAAAGTAAATATACTTTCACAAGGGAAGGTTCAAAGCTTGTAATCCACCTATCATATGCAAATATTGATTGTATAATGCTATCACTAAATTGAGTTTGCCGTTCTATTTTCTTTTATGTGGGGGATTGTTATATTTTTTTAAAAAGAAAATAAATAATATTTTATTATATATATGAAATGGTTGATTGAAAGGAAATTGGGACAACCGTCTTTATTTTTTTACACAATTTCAGCAAAGTTGAAATTTTGACAAGAGTGCATTAAATTTATGCAACTCATTGTCCCCTTCTCATTTTATCTATATATATTGATGATCCCTCAAAGTGGAAGTTACAAAATCTTTCTGACTTCTTTTCTCTCAAATTCCTAGTTTGTATTTTTAACTACATCTTTCAGGTCTTTGATTTTCATCCTCTGGTGATAGTATATTACACTCGGTTGAGTTCGACTAACATCTTTTGTTGTATCCTGGGAGATAGTTTACCATACGGGGCAAAATCTATCTTAAGAAAACCGATTCGGACCTCAACAAAACCCTCTTTTTCAAGGAAAAGGTTTATTTCGGCATTTCATTATTTTATATTTGATATTTATTATAATATTCTTCAATTCTACGATTTTCATGTATTATTTAATTCAAGATACTAATATTTTTTTTATTGTTTTCCCTCTTTAAAAGAATTATTCATCATATTTTTCTAACACTCATCAAATTCTTCACGATCACTTAAGTTTGCCTCACCATCCTCCTTTTCAGAAATGTCTTTCACGCCCTGAGAGCCCTTATCAAAATATTCATCTAAGTGTTTCTATGAAATCTAAGGGATTTAATGTTGATTCAACTCACCGCCTAAATACTTTGATAAGGCATTGAATATATTTGATATCATAATTCCTCATCAATTTCTATCTTCAAGATCACGTTACCGCGGTTTTCTTCTTGTAAGCATAGATAAGTTATTCTCCCTAATGGGAGTCTCTTTGATAGGTTGTTTCTTCTTATTCTATGGTCTAACATTTCTCTTAAATTCGTTTTTTTTGAAAAATGCTCAGAGAGACAGTGTGCCTCCCCGAAAGCTAAAAGGATGAGACGGGAGAAAATTTCGAGGTGAAGTCCCCAACTAGGTTGGTTTCCTCGCTTGCCTACAAAACTCCCACCCCTCTTTTATTAAATAACATGCCTTCAATTCTCAAGAAGAAAACGAAGACCAATCAAGTTTGATTACATAGCAATAACATCGCGTTTACAAAAATATCCGAGGTTGTAAAGAAAAGAGTTCGCCTATTACATTTAAATATAAACCAACACAAGTGAATGCTTTTGTAGAAGATATCCTCCGCTCCTGAAACGCCCTCGAATATAAATTTATTGCATCTTTTCCAGAGAAGCCATGATATGATAAACCAAAGAGAAATTCCAAAGTCTCGATGTGAACCCGCTCGAAAGAGAGATATCCAAATATCATAGAAGCCTAATAAAGAGCATGGGATCGGTATTGACATTTCTATCCATCTCAAGAACTCTTGCCAAAATCGGTAGCTATTGTGACAAAGAAGAAGTGCATGGTCAATAGTTTCATGTTCGCTGCAAAAAGGATAAGTATCGGTATTAATGGTGGCACAACCACGAGGGAGGAGGAAAGAGCGAGTTGGGGTCCTTCCTTGAAAGAGCAACCACCCAAAGAATTTTATTTTCGAAAGAAGGAAAGCCGACCAAATACTTGAGAAATCCAACGCCGGTTCAGTCTAATGAGCTGTCCCATAAAATCTAGTTACAAATGCCCTTGCCGAATAAACTCTTTGATCGCCAGAGTTTCGCAAAAAGCTATCAAAATAGCTGCTGAACCGGGGCTACTGCTGCTAAATGATGTCACAATTCTACCCAAGATCAGAATGAACAGCCCCTGAATGTTGGAACAGCCCCGAGACAGAATTGATAATCCAAACCCGCAAATGGTTGCAGCGTTCCCGAAGTGAAATCCGCAAAGAACGTTTCTAAAATGGACGGGAATTACAGTTTTCATCAAAGATCGAGCTGCAGCCTGAATTAACCAAGAATCCTTTATTATTGCAAATGAAATATAGATCCAAAAAAGTGATTTGAGAGGCTTATTTGATGTCTAATTATCATTCCAAAAAGATGCACGAATACAGTCTCCAATTAAAACCCGAGAGTTAGATAGGAACAATTTCCAAACCGTTTCATTGCGAACGCAGCATGCGATAATGTTTCGCCATATTGGAGATAAATGCATGCTATCTGCAACTGCCACATCAAACCAGGAGCGAAAACCATGACTTGCCATGCAGAGGGACAACCATAACGTGTCCCGATTTTGCTTCTCTAATTTTCCAAACCTATTTGAGAAGAAGGCTACAGTTGATTAGAGTGAAATCTCTAATAAATAATCCTCCGAGGTGTGTAGGAAGGTTGATCGTTTCCCAACTAACTTTGCATAACCCGCTCGTAATCGAATCACCCCGCCATAAGAAATTCCTAATTAGCTTCGTTAACTCAACATTGACAGAGGCTGGTAGTTTATAGATGGACATAAGGTAAATCGGTAAAGAAGAGAGCACCGATTTAGTTAAAGTTAATCAGCCCACATAAGATAAACACCACCCTTTCCAATTTGCAAGTCGCTTCTTGAATTTAACGACTCACGGATCCCAAGTTGACAAAGGAAGATGTTGTACATTAAGGGGACTACCAAGATACGTAATAGGGAATTTTTCGATTCGGCATCCCAAAATTGACGCACCCTATTGAAGTAAATCTTTCGAACAATGAATACCAAGGAGCGCACTCTTATGATAATTGATCCGTAATCCCGATATCAATTCGAAGCATTTGAAAATATGAAGAAAAGTCAAAATTATTGTCAAGTCTGGAGTGAGAAAGCATAATGATTCATCTGCAAATTGAAGCAAAGAGACGTCCAGGGGTGATAAATGTGTGGTGAATCCTGTTAGAACCCCCTCATAGATACTCACATTAATCAATTGTTTCAAACCCTCCGCCGCAAGGATAAAAATAAAAGGTGATAGCGGATCACCTTGTTTAACCCCCTTTTGCAGCCTAATAGGATCTGAAGGAGAGCCATTAACGAGCATAAACGTTGTCAATTTCCTTCTTTAATTGGATAGCCACAAGATCCGTTTTTTGTCAAAGCCCATTTTGACGAGAAACGCATCAATGTAATCTCATGAAACATAATTGAACGCTTTATGAAAATCCAATTTTAAAACAAAGCATGATTGACGGTGGGAATGGGCACTGTTTATAACATCTGAGGCTATAGATGAGCAATCATGGATGTTACGACCTTTGATGAAAGCAAATTGATTATCAGAGATGACATGAGACAGGACTGGTTGAAGTCGATTCACTAGTAATTTAGCCACAATTTTGTAGATTCTATGAATGAGTGCAGTTGGTCGATAATTGTCGAGAGACGCCATACTTGGAGATTTCTGGATTAAAATAGTGTATGACATTTTAATGGAGCTTGGAAGCCGAGAAGTGGAATGGAAATCAGTAACTAGCCACATAATTTCCAGCTTCAAGTTGTCCAAAAAACGTTTGTAAAAGAGAAAGTTAAATCCATCTGGTCCTGGAGATTTATTATCACCACAATCACAAATAGCTCTCCAAACTTCGTTTTTTGTAAAGGGGGCTGTCAAATTTTCATTTTGCGAAGACAAAACTCTCTTGAAGTTTAGTTACCTTAAGGAGAATGGAATCGATGGGGCTGCTGTGAATAAATTGCCATAGTAATCATGGATAGCATGGGAGATTGCTGCTGTGTCTGTGATTTGGACTCCATTAATGTCCAAACGAAGAATGCGATTATTGCGGAAGTGAGTCGATGCTGTGCGGTGGAAAAAAGCCGTGTTATTATCACCTAAAAGAGTCCATAAAACTCGGGATTGCTGATGGTGAAGGCTCTCGAAATGATTGCGCAAGAGTGATAGCTCTTGCTTGGTCTCAGAAAGTTCCACCGATCTGTCAACCGACAGGGGACGCAGCACATCACTTGACGAGAGATTGATTACCGTATTCTCAAGCTCACAGATTCTAGTTTACATTTAACCAAACTTGGATGTGTGCCATGGTTTGATTTGATTACCCAATTTCTGCAATTTTGCAGCAATATCATTGCTACCCCTGTTTGCACAAATGGCAGCCCACCTGCTTTCGATAAATGGCAGAAAAGATGCATCATCCCACCATAAATTAAGCGAATGGAACGGCTTTGGTCCCGGCATTAGAGGAGGTCTTGAGTTGAATAGGATTGTAGATGGTCCGATAATGTCAAATCAAGGATAGAAATAGACATAGAAGACCAAGTATCAAGAATTTCACAAGATGCAAGAACATGGTCAATTCGTGAAAAGGCCACACTATTGTGCCAAGTAAAGTTGCGGCCATGTAAGGGAAGGTCTTGTAATTCACTTTCATTTACGAAATCCTAAAAAGAACACATATATGATGTCACCCTTCTGCTCGATCTATCCGAGGCATTAAGAAAGTTGTTAAAATCCCCACAAAAGAATATTTTACGATGTGACTGTTCAATTTGCAGCAGCTCCTGCCACATTAAATTACGTTCGTTTATATCAGTTGAGCCGTAGAGTACGATAACGTGATAGTCCATCAATGATTCTGTTACATTTAGAAGTACCCATCTATTTGTTGATGAAATAACACTAGCTTGAATAGAAGCCGAGTTCCATGAAACCAAAAGTCCTCCCGAAAGACCTTGTGATGGAACCGAGATATGGTTGAAGTTATTGTGTCCCTACAAAGATTTAACTCCCATTTCTGAAATTAGCGACGTCTTCATCTCAAGAAGAGCAAAGAAGTGAATATTATGTTTACGGATAGCCGCACGCATAAAATCTTATTTAGCTTTATTATGAAGCCCGCCTCTACAATTCCAATAAAAAAAGTTTAACAACATAAAAATTATTAAGAACCCTGAGAAAGAAGCAAGGACTTATTAGGAGGAAGTAATTGCATCCATGGCGGTAAGGATAATGTCTTTATGTCTCTCTTTGAACAGTCCAAGTTTCGAACCCAACTCAAATGACAATGAATTACTCTCGGTTGGCCTGTTACGGGAGAGTAAGATAACCCGATTCATGTTACTAAGATAACCCGATTTGTGTCCAACGAAACCACAAAGCTTGCTGAATTTTGGCAGATTTTCATAAATCAAATCGACCCAAATCCCATGATATATTCGCTCCAACCCAACTGTATGCGGTAGCTCACAAGATAAATCAATATCGACAAAAAAATCTTGCATGATGGCCAAAACTCCCCTCTATAGTTGCCCTATCAACCCAAAGAATAACCCTAAAGCAACTAACGATCTCTACAAGAATCTTAGAGTCCTAATACTCCCACGGAAGAGACTGCATACGAACCCAAACCTGCACGTTAGTTGTTTTTTATGCAAATAGATCAAAATCTGGAACTGATGGTTATATTCTAAAGATTCCAGGTTTCAAACTCACGTTGCCCTTGCTCCAAACCAAAATTTTAATTTCAGACGATCCGCACATAATAAGCTAACGGCCTCTACCAATTGTGTTTTTAAACCCTAGATTGAATTTTAGGCATTCAACCTTCCAAGGATATTGTCCTTTTCCAACAATCAATCTACCAATTAAAGAATTGGCACAAAACTTTGACTCGATTCTCACATAGATCTTGTGATACACAGACTGACCTAAATGTTGGTAAATCGTGGATTGCTTGAATGATTCTAAAGTCGTGAATAACAGATAGAAACTATTTTGCTTGTTCCACCAAATTTTCAATATGATAAAATCAAAATATTTAAACAAGAACTTAAAATGCAAAATGATATAATTTTTCGAACCTTACTGATGTATGACTTTCAAGTATATATATTTCTTCAAGCGACATGTCCAAAAGACATAAATTTTCATAATAACACAAGATCTAAAAAGACATGATTTTTCAGAAAACTGCAGATTTTTTGTCCAAAAAAATATGCCTTTTCGGGGTTGGTAACAGAAAAATAATCTATTCGAGCTTTCTCAGTAGCTCGACGCCAGGGGCTGCCGCTCCCGGGAACGTTGCCCTCAGACCCCTAAATCGTGATCGAACCCGAACAAGCATGCAATCTGCACTCTTCCAACTTGTTCGATGATATATCACGATTGTATTAATCAATTAGTCAATCCAATTACACTAAAATAATAAAGCCCCCATTTATCATAAATCTTTGGTTTCCACTTTCAAGGTTTCGGCATATGATTTATTGTTGTTGTTCAAAACCGGTTGGTGTTTGTAGAAAGATTTCGCATGCGAGACTTATCAAAAAGCTCAGCTATGAAACTTGCATTAGAAAA
>CATIWQ010206207.1:0-16011 GCA_949673415.1 Euphorbia schlechtendalii | reverse complement strand
GATATGGGCAAGCTAACGATGAAATCCATCGAAATACTATCCCATACTCGCTCGGGAATTGGTAGTGGTGATAGCAAACCATGCGGGTGTTCATGCTCCACCTTTTCTTGTTGACATACAAGACATGTTCGTAGGTAGGCCTCCACATCTTCCTGCATGTTTGGCCAATAAAACTTCTCTTGAGCTAGAGATAAAGTGCGATGAGTACCTAGGTGGCCGGCATATCTTGAATCATGACACTCCTTAAGGATGTCTCGCCTTAAGTTGTCCCATGCTGGTACGTACAAGCGGTTGGTTACCTTTAGCGTAAAGTGCCCCATAATATAACCGACACTCCATTTTTTTCTGCACATTTAAACCCGTTAATAATTCTCAATGTAATGACCTAGTGATTGACTGCGTGCAATTATCAAAGGAGACAAGGAATATGATTTTGTTCATTTCTTTGTATACTAAATGAATACGATATCGAAAGTTAACGTCATTAAACACATATATGATTAGTATTATTGTGTGGATCCTTATGATAGCTTTTACTGCAGCTTTAGGACGGTGAAGGTCATGTGGAATCTGTACCTACAATAATGGTTAGCTAGTAGCTCATACATTCGACAATTGCATGTATGTGATAAGTTGTTCTAATAATAGTTCGAACCCCACAATAGAATAAAAATTGTCAAACTCTAACCTACATCTACTGAATTTAGCCTTAAATAGTCATGGAATTTAATTCACTTACCTACCCAGATTTATTTCGTCAATTATTTTTATGTGACAATTCCCTAATTTCAGTTGGACAAGAGCTTGCCATTCTTATCAACAATCTCTCCTTTTTTCTTTACATTGAATATTTCATTGAATTTTTTTGATTTTATTTATTTTTTAACCCTAGTTCTACCTCATTTTGACTTGTTTGTGAGACACAAAACTATATCATTAGCTTTTTTCCAACTTTTTGTTGGAATATTTATCTCTCCGATATAGGTAGTTGATATCTTTAATAAAATTTACCATAAAACTTACTTTATGCATGGAAAAAAAAGTACATAAATAAGTTTTTTGTTAAAAATGCAGATAAATATGTTAACTTTTGATATATTTTGTTAGCTATAATTTTCATAGTTAAAACTAAAATTTAATTATGATCCATAAATAAACCATTTATGTATTTATGAGTATATGATACGTGACTAGATCAAATTTTATCAACCGTCAATAAAAAATAGTATAGAAACATCTTAATTCAAGTTTTTGTTTTGGTAAAAAAACATATTATATCAATTCAAGTTAACTACATTCCAAATTATAAAAACGTACAAGATCATGTATCACTCACAGGACTCAAAACAAGTTTGAGCTACTTGTTTCGTTTGACTTAAAAGCAGTGGCAGAGCCAGGATGAAAATCAGGATATGGTTATAAGGTCGTCAATCGGCTGCAGTAGCTCATGAACATAATTTTGCGTTATATTTTTATTTCAATTTAAGTGAAAAGAAAAACTAATAACAATAACACTTAATTAATGACAATAGACAAAGTAGCGTCATAAAATTGTAAAATAATCTTTTACTCGAGTTTCAATATTACACCATAAGCAATTTGAGAACATCTTTTCATTTTATAAAACAACTTAAATTTAGTTGACGTTTAGAATAATTTTTTTAAAATTCATAATAACGGGGTTCAAGCCTATAATTATGTTTTGCATTCTTAGAGTTTTAGCATTTCTTTATTGATATATTATCTAAATGTTTTTACCGTGAATTGGTAAAGATGGGTCACAGAGGTGAAATTTCTAGGTAATTTTAAATTACAGCCCAATTTGGACCATGCAACTTCAGCCTTTCAACCCATTTATTGTCCTTCATCTTCCTCTGTATTAATCTGTCCGCAACTGAAACAAATTAGGGTTTGACAACATTATTGATGCTTCATACTACTATGACGAAGGACGCTGACAACTGGGGTAGGGCTGTAGCCATATTCTGCCTACCTCGTCACCGCCACTACTTAAAAGTATGCTTACATATTAATGTGGGAAACCAAGTTTAACGAAATACAATTCAAGTTTAATCAACGTGAGAAGCTTAATGATTTTTTTAAAGATTGTGATTTGGATATGGTTACAAACGAATCGAGAATTGAATAACTAATTTTTTAACAAATCCAAGTTCATTTTGAACTCAATTCAAGCTTAAAATATCTGTTTGCGATCGCTTTTGTTTGAAAATGGTTTGTTCATTATTATATCATGAACAAATCAATTTTTATGAAATCAATTACTTGTTCATGAAAGAGCTGTTTTATTTTGGTCAAGACACAATCAGTAATATTAAATGTAACACTTAGTGCCTTTGTTATACATAAATGATAATACCCTCAAAATTTGTTCACAAACCTCTAACATGATTTACTATGGCTTTCGAGACGAGTTTGGATGCTCAATAAATTTCAAAATTTTGTTTACAAATAACTCATTAATAAATTCAACCAAACTGAATCAAGATCGAAATGAATTTCGAGCTGAGATGAATTATAGTCATAAACGTTGATTTGAAGTGTAATACAAGTACATGTGCCCCGTCAGCTACAGCGACTTTGCAGTTGCCATCGTGGCAAATCCGGCGCCGTTTCTATCCTCGTAATTCCGTTTATCCTCTTTTATCCGGGAAATTATGCAGCCCATGGCAGCCTCGCACTATCCACTGTAATGATGACGTCTTTGGCCGGTGACTGCCGGAATGCTGGCACTCCGGTTGCCCTCCTTGGAACATTGCTACCTGTCCATTCTTGTTCCTTCCACGAGCTCAATATCAAGACTGCTTTAGCTCTGCTTTCTTTTAGTTCAAATACGAAATCTTTTGCCTGCAAATTCTCCAAACAGGAAGCTGCTTATAAAGCTGCCGCGTATTCTGCCAATGGGTAAGTTAAATAGCTGCTAATTCTTTGATTAATGGATTTCATTTTCTTATTATGATTATTTGATTAGGTTATTTCTTACAAAGTTATATATTGGGACTTAATTTTGCTCCAGTTGCTCTGATTGTGATCGGTTGCTTCCGTTTAACAAAATTGATAATAGACCACCTAGAGTTGAACACTTGATTGTTTTGGAGGAAGGATCCGTTCTTGATTATATCTCTAAAGTCCTGAATTTACCTCCTCTGTAAGTGTTTCTTTCATGCCTTCTCGTAACTGTTTGATAAATTGCCTGACTGAAAAGTTTAGAAATTATTGATTTTAATATGGATGGAGTGATAGATAGGAAATTTCATTCTCTGAAGGTTTGTTGCATACCTTATCCAGTTTGGAGCTGTACATTATGCTCTAGTATCCCCACGGCCACCTCCATCTGCCACTCTAGAGCAGATTAGGCTATTTAAGGAATTCACAGCACCTTCAGTTCTGAAGAAGAGAAATTCTATTAAAGGGAAAACATTACAAGAAGCACAGAAAACTCACCGTGTCACTCTTGCCGATCAGTTTCTGGAGCCTGGAATGTATTTGCGTGTTTACTTGCATCCAAGGCGCTTTCCAAGGTACGTAAAACACAGCATCTCATCTATTCATCAATGCTTAATGTCGTTTGCCCTTCAAATTTTACCTGTTAAATGTTGAATGTATCGTTCAGGTGCTATGAAATTGATTGGAAATCAAGAATTATTGCAGTGACTGAATCTTATGTTGTTTTGGACAAACCTGCTGGTACATCGGTACGTGATTGACCTACGGTGTTTATCTTTTGTTGAAACATAATTGTGCTTTGTGGTAGTGATTTATTTGATTTCTTGGATAAATATACGTCAATTTGAGCTTTACTCAGGTGGGCGGAACTACAAACAACATAGAAGAAACGTGCGTGAATTTTGCCAGTCGTGCCCTAGAATTAGCAACACCATTAAAGACTACTCATCAGATTGATAATTGCACGGAGGGCTGGTACAACATCTTTAATACATTTTGCGCTATTCTATAGGAAATTAGGCAATGTTTTTTTATCAAACCATGGCTTTTGTTTCATCTGCAGTGTTGTGCTTGCTAAGACTAAGGAATTCTGTTCATATTTCCACAGGAAAATCAGAGTAATTTGACGATGTGTTACATTCTCACTATCTCATATATATATTTTATTAGTAAATTATACGTGCAAGTATATCTCTAGACTCTAAAAGTCATATGTTTTTTCTTCTTATCAGGAGAAAGAAGTGGTGAAGCATTATCTTGCTCTATCGGCATCTCCTGTCCCAGTTGGAGTGATTACACATTACATGCGTCCTGCTAGTCTTGCACCAAAGCTTGTTTCAGAAGGTTATAAATTGTATTAAACATTGCATTCCGAACTAACTTTTGCTTTGGCAAGAAATTTTCTTGAAATTTATTTCTGAAACGTTGTGAAGAAAGATTTTTTTTTTTTCTGTGCAGAGTTCACAAAAGGATGGCACTTATGCCAACTTGAGGTCTTGGAATGCAAAAAGGTTCCTTGGCCTGATGCTGCTACTGAAGAAAAATATTCCGTTGAAGATTGCAGATGGCCCTCGAAAGATTACGCTTATGAGTGCAAGATCAATCTTTTGACTGGTCGAACACATCAGGTTAGTCAGCCTTACTTGTCTTTCCGAGATTTGAAACACAAGGCTAGAAGAAAATTTTCAGCTTAGAATTTTTGAACCGTATGGTGTAGATTCGAGTTCAACTGGCTGCCTGTGGTGCACCAATAGTGGGTGATTCTATGTATATGCCTGCTGCAATTGCAGAAAATGTAAATCCCGGAATTAACCCTTTCGGAAAATGCAAAAAAGGATATTCTAGTGAGGATGATGAATCAATAGCGATTGCTGAGTGGATTGAACATCATGGAAAGGAGCCAAATGTTGCAATTGGTCTTCAGGCCTGTCAAATTTCTTGGGATGATGGTAAGCACTTTTACAAGGCTGGTTCTCCCTGGTGGAGGGATGTCCCACAAGGCCCTTCAGTACGGTTGCTCTGCTGACTACAATGTCGAAAGGAACCACCCAACAGGTGGCTGATCTCGACTTCACATCTGATTAACTGGGTCCATTTGCAGAAGAAAATTTATCGTCATTGTTGCAGTAATTGAACACCACAATGTTCAATAATCACTCATCCTGCTGAATTAAAGGCTATGATCACAAAGTTTGTAACTTTTGGATACAATGGATTATCGAATAGTTATTTGACTTGTATGCCTTGCCTTAGAATTAAATTGTAATTTTATCCCATTATAATGGAAAAAACATGATTTGAAGTCTTAATTTTACCTGTTTGTGTCATTGAAATGATCTTAAGTTTTTTTAAGTTTTTCAAATTTGGCTTCTAGAGTTAACGAACTTATGATTACAGTTAATCTTGTTTTCAGTTTTTATTATATTATTAACAGCACTTGTTACTCGTTTTTACAACACATCCAAGTGCATATAAACATGATCGGTAAAGAACTAATTTAGGGTTCTAAAATTTGTAATTGAATAAATACTGAAATTCTATAAATCAATTTGGAAGGGCGAGAGGCCCAATAGGAACTGTAAAACCCATGTTAAACCCTCGAGTCTACTGAAGAATCCAACCCACTATCTTCAATCTCCACTTTTATCTCTCGTCATACAGCAGAGACTTACCCTCATAAATCCGGCTAAATATGACATCTTTAAGTTTTGCTTCAGTTATAGCCGGCGGATGCCGGAGTTTAGGCGCGCCGTCTGTCCTCCGCCGCACTTTAGTTTTCTTCCATTCATATTCCCTCAATAAGCGCCGGAACAAAAATGTTTCAGCTTTATTTTCGCTGAGCTCAATTAAGAGAGAGTTTGGCTGTCAATCCTCGAAACTTGAAGCTGCTTACACTGCTACCACTTCTCCAGTTAATGGGTACTTCAAAATCTATTGACTGTTTACCAAATTTTGCTTTCTTTTTATTTGTTTAAAATTTAACAATGTGCCGCTGAAATTGGATGCTTCCATACTTAAAGAGAAATGAAGCTTTTAATAGTAGTTAAGTGGGTTTTGAATTTTTATATAGATTTTGCCTTTATACGTGTTATTGCGCGATTTGAATTTTTTTACTTTGAATTATGATCTAGCTCATTCCTATAAAGCTTCAATATCTTTGCTTTTGGATGTGATAAGAGGAGAGTATTGCAGTTGCAGAATGTTTATGCTTCGGAAAATGTTCTTATATATATATATATATATATATATATATATATATATATATTTGGTTGTAATTGAAGCTATGCTCTTTAGGCTCCTTTGGAGTTGAATGAGGGTTTGTGTTTCTAGAGTCACATGCTATGATAGTTTCAGAAGTATGGTTTGTCAATTAGTACAAGGTGGGAAAAGATTTTTCTGCACGTATTGGCACTGATGCATGATTGCGCTTAACAATTTTTATAGTCTTGTTTCCATATTTGGTGTGAAATGTATTCCATGTGTCATTGTTGGTTCTATGCTCTGCTCTTTAGGATCCTGAATTTTGAGCTCTAATTTTGTTTCAGTAACTTTGAGTATGATCGATTGCTTCCATGCCCTCCATTCAATCGACCTCCAAGGGTTGAACATTTGGTTGTTTTGGAGGAAATGACTGTACTTGATTATATCTGCAAATCGCTCGATCTGCCTCCTCTGTAAGTGTTGCTTCTTCTTCGTGATGCCTTCTAAAAGTTTGTTGGTTGTTAGGACATATGACTCACCATTTTCTGTAATATGAAAGCAAATATTAATATTGCACTCAGTGATGCATAGGAAATTTCATTCTTTGAAGGTTTGTTGCAGACCTTATCCATTTCGGAGCAGTACATTATGCCCTTGTTTGCCCGCAGCCACCTCCAACAGCAACCCCAGAGCAGGTTAGGCTATTTGAGGCAGTTACAGCACCATCCGTTCTTAAGAACAGAGCTTCCATTAAAGGAAAAACAAAACGAGAAGCGCAGAAAACTTTTCGGATAACTCATGCTGACCAGCTCCTTGAAGCTGGAACCTATGTGCGTGTTCATGTACACCCAAAGCGCTTCCCGAGGTAAGCTATATATCACATAAATGCTAAGTATCATTTTCTATTAGAGCGTGACTTGTTAACATCTGAATTTCGTTCAGGTGCTATGAGATTGATTGGAAATCGAGAATTATAGACATGACTGAATCTTTTGTGGTCTTGGACAAGCCCGCTGGTACATCAGTATGTATTATTCATCCATTGCTTTATTGATTTAGACTTGTTTGTTTTAGCAAAATGTGATTTGCCTTAGGCCGAAAAAGAAAGTTACTGAAAAACCTAGGCCAGAGCATTTTGAATTTTGATGCTCTTGTGGTTTTTTGTTCGTAAAACTGCATCTTTGGATTGATTCCTAAGAGTTTATGTGATTCCATTTTCCCTTAGGTAGGAGGAACTACAGATAACATGGAAGAAAGCTGCGCAACATTTGCCACTCGTGCTTTGGGGTTAACAACCCCATTGAAGACTACCCATCAGATTGATAATTGTACAGAAGGCTGGTATAAAATCTTTTCATAAATTTTTCTTAGTAATTAGTATTTGGTTTTTCTGCTTTTATTACTCAGCTATAGAAGGCTGTTTCTTCGTTTGCAGTGTGGTGCTGGCTAGGACAAATGATTACTGCTCCGTTTTCCACAAGAAGATGAGAGTAAGTAGATGATTCATTATTAGTCCTTGTAAACTTAATATGAGTCCTAAGTGTATTTTTTGCCAATGACAGGAGAAAAAAGTGAAGAAAAATTATCTTGCTCTATCTGCATCTCCTGTGCCAATTGGAATTATTACACATTACATGCGCCAAGTTAATATGGCTCCACGACTTGTTTCAGAAGGTAGTGATCTGCAGTGACCTTTGCATTGATCATAGAAAAAATTGGTAGATTAATACTTTTGTTGAATGCAGAGTTTGTTAAAGGATGGCACTTGTGTCAGCTTGAGGTCTTAGAATGCAAAAAGGTTCCTTGGCCAGATTCTGCAACCGAAGCAGAATATTCCATTTCAGATTGCGGGTGGCCTTCTAAAGATTACGCCTTTGAGTGCAAAATCAATCTTTTGACAGGCAAGACACATCAGGTTAGTTAGCCCCTACTTTCTTTTTCCCTTGGCATAAGTTTCGTGTGTTTGAAAAGCGAGGTTTTTCTACAGATTCGAGCTCAGCTTGCTGCTTGTGGTGCACCATTGGTGGGTGATTCCATGTACATGCCCGCTGCAATTGCCGAAATGGCCAATCCCGAACTTAACCCTTTTGGGAAACGCAAAAAACAATTCAATCATGAGGATGATGAATCAAGTGCTATTGCTGAGTGGGTTGTTAAACATGGAAAGGAGCCGAATATTGCAATTGGTCTCCAGGCTTGTCAGATTTCATGGGACGACGATGGAGAACACACTTATTGTGCTGGATCTCCCTGGTGGAGAGGCTGAATCGCTTAGTATAGACCAACATGGGCTTTCGGTTTCGATTAGTTAGTGAATATTGTTCGGCCCATTCATTGAGCAAATGCTACGTACAAAATATTGAAAGCAAAGCAGAGCTTTGTACAAATTTGAAGCGTAAACTGAGTTCTTTAGTGTTGGATACAGCCATGTAAAGATGTAGCATGTAACTTTCTCTGCATAATTTCGATTATTTGCTGTATTGCTGTTTGTATTCTTCACATTTTGGATTCGGATATCTTATGTTTAGCAATGAATTCCTTGAACCAAGTTGCAGATAGTTTTGGAGTTCTCTCAAGTGTGGCGAAATCAACATAGTGAAGACCAAATCTCAGTGTATAACCTTCGGTCCACTCGAAATTATCAAGCATCGACCACACAAAATAACCTCTTACATCTGCTCCCTTCCTGTAGATCGAACAACTTTGAAGTTTAGTTGCTGCCTGTGATCTGGAAATGGTACTTTTGCAACTCACCTCATAGCAGTAGTTAAAGCACCCAAGTAGGAGGATATGTAATCTACCCGAGCCTCGTCATTGAGAGCCTCGTCACTACTGAGCTTCGGATTGTTTGCTTCAGCATAGCCTACAGCATGGAAGAATCGATCTTGCATCAGGTCATTCACAAAAACTTTTCTATTTTTGCTTACCATTTTCTGTAACGAACATGGGTATGTTATTGTATCTGTCTTTGAGGTAGGTGACTATGTTTCCCATTCCTCGTGGGTAGATGTACAGCAGATAGAAATCACTCTGCAATTCCACAAAAAGTGGTTAACCCTAAAAAAACAGCCTTAAACTGTTGTTGTATGTGAAAACTGGAGTTCATACCGGCTCGCCCATGGGAACTTGTTGGTAAAAACCTTCTGCCTTGGAGCTTCCTATTCCGTTCCCACACGAAGAATATATGCAGTCTTGAACGTAGAAACTGGTGTAATGGTTAATGCCAATAAAGTCCAGGCTTTTCTTCAATTTCTCCTTGTCGATGTTAGAGAATTCCGGTAAAGTAGAACCCAGAATTTCAACCATTTCTCTTGGATATTTTCCGAAGATTATAGGATCCAAGAACCTGCCATAAGGGCAGTCAAAAGCCAATTTGAAGAAATTCGCAAAGCAGTGGATATAATTGATGATTAGAAAAAGCAGTTAACCAGTTGGAGAAGAAGGCTTGAGCTCTATCAGTGGCTAACTTGTCTGCTGTGGAATTGCTGATCGGTTCGAACCAGTTGAAATGCAAGACTATCCCAATGCTGCCTCCTTGCTCTTTCTGGTTTACAATATCAACATATAAGTACATAATATTTTAGACAAATCTTGCTTTGATTTGTTCAAGAGCTTGCTGTACCTGGTATTTGGTTCTGTAAACTTCAACAGCAGCTGCATGTGATAAGATTATGTTATGGGCAGCTGCAAAAGGTTCTTTCTCCGAGTTTCCTGTTGTACAATTCCCGAAAGGGCTCGAGCAGCGAGATGGTGGGAAGCGACCTGAACGGTAACCTAATATAGCTTGATAGTTTGGTTCGTTAAAGGTTGCCCACAGCTTCACCCTGTCTCCAAAATACTTGAAACAAATGTCTGCATAATACCCGAAATCCTCCCTGATAAACAAAACCGCAATCTATTAGTTTCTATTGTTTTCTAATACACTTGCAAA
Organism: Euphorbia schlechtendalii; assembly: GCA_949673415.1. NCBI lineage: Eukaryota > Viridiplantae > Streptophyta > Magnoliopsida > Malpighiales > Euphorbiaceae > Euphorbia > Euphorbia schlechtendalii. The sequence goes on along the minus strand of CATIWQ010206207.1, from coordinate 5,915 downwards.
ATACCGGACAAAGTACACAAATTTTTCTGACTTATTAAGCATGAATTATGAACTTGAGCCTGCTATTGTTACTGTTATTGGATAATACTTGTCTAAAATTCATGAATAAGCTTACTGAGATTGTGAACTTAGAAAGCCTTCATATCTGTTCTCCAGTTCTTGAGGCAAATCGAAGTGCATTAATGTCACAAATGGTTGGATCCCTGCAATGGTTAAAGATTATCAGATTTTGCTTCTTAGTAACATTAGTCATCCAAGTTTCAGAGTTCAGGAGACAAAATTTGGATAAAGATCAATTATCATATTATTATGATGACTGAGAAGAAATAAACCTTTTAGAAGAAGAGCATCAATGAGCTGGTTGTAATAGCGGATGCCAGCAAAATTGACATCTCCGAATCTGCCTTCTGAGTCAAGTTAACAAGAAAACTTATATAGAGCTTCGAGCTCTGATAAAAAAAGGTCCTTTTACAGCAGAAATATGCAACTGAAGTGAACTTAAAAAATCTTACTAGGTAAAATTCGAGACCATGATATCGAAAACCTGTAGCTGTTGACTCCTAGGGAGACCATTAGATCTATGTCTTTCTGTTAACATATAAAACATTGGATTAGAATCTACAGTGTTAATCTCTATTTAAAAAAAGAATAATATACGTTAATCTCTCCACTAACAAATCAACTCTATCTTTGTTTCTTTTCCATTTCCTTTCAATCCTTTTTTTGAGCAAATTAAAGACTAGTTGAGCACATATACCCCACCCACTTACAAATCAAAGTGCACGGTTCCTCAACTAGAGTTTTCTTTAACTACACCATTTATGCCTAAATTAGTGGCAATTTCCCCTCTAATTATTGGTATAATCATGTTTTTTTAATGTATAAAATATGGGAATAGCAATTGTAGATTAAATTAATGGACCTGATACCGATGATACTGGTCCACTGCAACATCCCCAGTGCTTCCATCAATTATTTTCCCTGGAAAAATGTAGCAATGTTCTCAGCTTCAATGAATTATATACTTGGAAATGGAACTGCTAAAGAACAACAGCAAGCAAGGAAGAGATTTGGTTGCCTGGTAAGTGGGTAAAAGCATCCCAGTTATTCAAACCTTTACCATCACTTAAGTAACCACCTTCATACTGGAAAAGTACAAATACAGAATTGATTGATTAATTAATTTAATCAGATGTGTTAACAAGAGAAGAAAAGGAAGATGAAAACCTGATAAGAAGAGGAGGCAGTTCCGAAGAGGAAGTTGGGAGGGAACTGAGTTTGTTTTACAAGTTTTAGATGAGTTGATAGAGACAAAGGCAACAAGATTGCTTCTAAAAAGAATACAATTCCATACAAGGAAACAAAGCCCATGCCCATGACTGCTTAATCAACTGCAGGCTGCCTCTGCTGATATAATTTACATAAATGATGGAAATATCTGCTTATATAGAAAGAGAGAACATTTTTGCCTTAGTGCTCATGCTCCATTACCGCTGAATCCAACAATAGTACCCTAATGATCCCCCACCACACCATTTCTCCTTAAAATTATGTGAAGTCTCTTATTATCTCTCTCAATTTGGATAAGCTGAACTGTATAATCACCTTTCATAATACATTACAAAGTCGGCACGTCAACTTTAAGGAGTAAATTGGTACACTTGAGACATCATAACTTTTTGAAAGTTGAGAGAGTCATTATTATGCTGTTGGAGTAAAGTTGAGGGACATTTGGTGTAAGCTTTTACCGTATATCATAAACAGCTCTCCAAAGCTAAGCATCTGATTCCGAAAGCACTAAGCATGTGATGCTGTCCACACAGGACTAAATAGTACAGACCCATAAATTTAAGACTGTCATACAAGATACGTATTTGGCCTAACAAATCATAGTCTCAACTGCAATGTATCAAATAAATTCTAATTAACAGGTAATAAGCTTTTCAATGTCGAAGAACTTAAACAACAAAGCATAGTCTCCAAAAAGCCCCAAGTTATCTTAACATCATTAATCGCTCGTTGTTTCCTTTAACTCAACACCTTCGACACAGTAATTTAGTAATTTCATGAGCAGTTGCAAAATTTGCAGGGATGGCAACTTGAGGATAAAAGTAGTTAAATAACTCTATTATTTACAGAACAAGAAGCTGCAAAAATGGTTGCTTTTATTGCAATCTCTACATCATTCCAAAATCATAAAGCATATTACAGAAGTGGAAAGTACTAAAACCTTAAACTACCAAATAAATAGAAACTATCATTAAGCAAAGCAATACCACTCTCCAATCTTACAGAACATAATGCTATTAGTATTAACTATCTCTGCCTTAACAAAATCCACCGCCAAACTTCTTTCTGCCAACAGCTTCATTTTAAACCTTGTATAATCTAATTACACCAACAACTCGGTATCCTCAACGCACTCACAGCTTTGCCTGCTCAAACATATTTAAGTGTATAGTTAGATATATAAAGAACCAAACTCTCTATCATACTAACAAAATTATAGCACTTTTACTCAGATTGGCAAATAATTAATTTTTGCTTTTTGTTGGCCTTAAGGAAGATTGAAAGGGTGTTCACGAGGTTTTTGTCACCACACAAACAAGTTGCATATGAGAAATTCGGACACAAAGCATTAATGGTCCAAAGTCTGTGTAAGGCATTATTATGGTCCCCAGCCAAAAGGGTTTGTCAATTTATGGCACCTTACACAATTGCTCGACTGACATGAGTCGTTTCACCCTATTCCTATTTTTGCTGCATTTATAACATTATGAAGTAGCATAACGAGATTTTGACACGATAAACCGGGTCGATACCCTACATTTCAACTGCCAATGTTGAATTGAATGCTATACCTGTGAATAGAGGAAAGTTCCAAGGATAGCGATGGCAGCTCCAAGCGCATTGACAGGCTGGACAGGGGTGTGGAAGATGATGATGGACGATACGATAACTGATATTCGCTTCATCGTGTTGCCAACGCTGAATGTCAATGGAGAAATCTGATCAAGCGACATGTACGATACTTGGTTGTATAGATGATAGAATATACTTTGTGCTGCTACCCACCTGCATTGATTTTAAGCCACGGAAAGTTTTCTCAGTGAAATGAAAAATATTGTTATGTTTTTGTTCAATCTCCACCACCAAATTGAAAATTCCAGCACAGAAAGTGATAAAAGCAAAACATCAGAAGTAGAGAAAGTACAAGATTTTGAAGACAGAATAAGATATTTTTGGTTTATTTAAGTCTTAGATACTTATTAGTTTCTGTAACATGTAAGTCACAATCTTCCAGCCAGAGACAAACGACTAAAAACCGGCTTAAAACAAAATATTGTATTAACTATAAACAGAACATATGCAAAGATTGCAATTAGCCTGAAATGGTCCACAGTTAAGTCCATAAACCAACAACAAAAATCAAAGTGAAGTGAGATGTATGATCATTTAGTGAAAAGAAAGGATAATATGAGCCAGTTTGACACTACACTTATCTGCAAACTTGATGCATATTTTCAATTGTGAAATAAAGTAAGAAAAAATTACCAAACAAAGTTGGGTCCGATCTGAGAAAGAGCATTATCCCAGCCAGCAGCCCACATTTGAGGACCTTCCATAGCTATTGCAAAAGGCGTAAGGATCAACAGAGACAACATAGACAAGCAAGCATAGTAGTTCATTCCACTAACTGACTTCCCCTTTGACCCCTTCATCCCTTTCTTTGAGAATATGTTACGAAACACAAATGCCAAATTCGATATCATTGCCCCCATAAAACCTGATACAACATAAAAAAGTAACAAACTTTTCAGTTTTTAGACCAAGCCTATCATCGACTTGAACACCCATTTTCAAGATCAAGACTTTCTTACCAGTCATATTGAAATTCAGCTCAGTTACAGCTGCTAAAGCACAGCCTCCGATGATTGGCACAAGAGATAGATAAACTGGCAAAGGAAATGTCTCTCCCAACAATAACCTTGACACCAAAACACTGAAAGCAGGCTCACCACTCTTGATTATGTGAGTAAATGAAACTGCAACTTTTGACATACTCACAGTTGCAGCCACATGCCCAATTGTATGTGCAATTGCAACCTAAAAACAACCAAAAAAACAAAATTGATCAATGATGCAGGAAAAGACACAAATTTCAAAATCCCCCTTTTTCTAAATCAGCATCAAATTACTTACAGGAAACAAATTCTTCCAAAATTCAAAGTCAGTTTTCGGGGCATCGGCAACTCTAGTAGCCCAAGAAATCAACATCATCAGAGACCCACAGGCCAGGGAGAGAGTGGAAGTGAGCCAAGGATAAGGAAAAGCATTCAAAACCTTCTTGTTATAGATATTGAACACCACATTTAAAGCCCACCAAGTAGCAAAATATATCCCAATCTTAATCTTCTGTGCTGCCTGTTCGTCCGGCAGCTCAATGTTAATATCCAGTGGCCGTGACCGGTCAGCCTCGTAGGCATTGCAAACGGTTGCCGGTTGCGGCTTTATCTGTTGGGGTTTGGCAGAAAATGCTAAATTCTCAACTGAAGATAAGTGGAGTGGCTTAAAGTTGTGAGCTTTATGTGAATTTTGAATCAATGGCAGAGGGGATAATTGGAATTTAGGTACTGAACGGTTTGCGGGAAGCAAATCAGAAGCATTGAAAATGGAATGCGTTTGATTCAGTGAAGAAAGCATGGTTGTACAAGTGAAAAACAAGGAATGTATAATAACAGAGTATGGGAGAAGTTAAAGTAAGAAACTTTCTCGGAAACTCGTGTTATTTTGCCGAGAAAATATCAGAAAGAAGGAATTTATAGATGAAATGGGAAGAGAGAATGCTACTTGGTGGACTAGTTTATTAGGTGGAGAAAGCTGAAATTCTTGAGGAAGAAAGTTTGGAGAAGGAGAGGCTATATATAGGACCAAGAGTTGCAGATGGAAAGTACAAAATTACCCTTGGACCCTACAGCTAAATAATGAGCTATCATTTATAAAAAATCAGAAATAAAAAAATAATATTATGTCACCACTTAGAATGAAATTATTTTTATCACTCCCTTCATCACCAATAATTTTTGTTAAAAATTTTAGGGAAATTTTTATTATTCATTTTTTTTCTTTATAACCAAATATAATTTTTTCAATACGTGTTCTATCAAAGTAACACATGAGTAACTAGAGAAAAAATTATGATAAATAAATTTAGATTTTAATGAAAGGCAAAAAATAAAAAGTCACTAGAGTAAATAGACAACTAAAAAGAACGAAGAGTAGTAACTATACTAAGTTAATTATAAACCCCAAGCGTTTGATATAAAAGTATATCTTTAAGCATTCATTAGGGATCAAATACTAGTAATATATATGGAATAATTTTAAATCTTGATATTAATCATCTTATCCTTCGAAACACCTGTAAATTATTAATTCAAGATTAATCTGGATGTGGACAGATTAAAAAATGCCGCTCATATTTGGGACATGTGAAAAAAAAGTTTCATAATAATGTTCTACTTTGTAAATTATAAAAGTTAGTTTTATCAAATTGTTATCGTTGAAATTCCATATTTTCAAATGTTGAGTTGTTGACATTTAGTGAGAACTTAAAATCTTTGGCTACATAATCATTATTTGATAAATTAAACACGTGTCCTCTAGCTTTTATATGCATTATTATTTATGTAAATATAGCTTGTTATTGATTCAATTCATATGATTCTGTATGAATTTTATCAGATTTTTTATACAAATAAATTGAATTGAACTATTTCAAATTTTTAATTTTCAATTTTCAAACACACATCATATATTATTTTTATTGTATAATTTACTTATCTTATTAGCATGACAATCAACAACGTATTACCGTTCCGTAAATTACTAACAATTACTAATTTATGTTTTTT
>CATIWQ010206167.1:0-16104 GCA_949673415.1 Euphorbia schlechtendalii | reverse complement strand
TCTTTTCTTCATAAATTGGTTCAAACTATCCGGACCATCAAATCTATACCGCCTTTATTTTACCATAACATCTCCAATTATTAGAATTGTAATGCAAAATCATGTTTTTAACAAATTAAATCTTATTTTACTTCTTATTATCATTGGATCAATAATCACACAATTAATTTAATGATTGTAAGGGATACAGTTTCAACGTAGAATTTGCCTGTTTATAAATATTCACATAAAATGATATGATACGAAAAATCAATTTTGTTAGATCTATTTCAAGATTGTTATTTCCTGTTATAAACAGTCATTGATTCCATACGTACGATGTTATGTAAATATGGTCCAAGTACAAAAGTTATGAAAACATTTAAACAAAAAAATCATAAAAAATACTCTAATGGGTAATGACACGACATCAACTATGACAAATTCTTTTGCTTCTTTTACATATATTGTTGTGATGACAACAATAACAAAATCATTGAAAGGAGCTGTAAAATTCCAAGAATAAATGAAGACTTTCCCTTAAATTCAGTAAAATACATCCCAGCCTTTCCATTTATTATTTATTTGTGTAAGTTATATATCTGCTAACAAAACTATACTTAAATCATGTTTAAAATGTTCTAAACTCAATGTACTCGTGGATAACTCTTTAAATATTATTTTTGAATCACAATTTAAAGTAACTAAAATATCATATAACAAGTGACAATCTTATAAACTGAAATATATCATAGATGATAGAACTAATTCATAACCTCAAGAATTTTTTTGGCAAAATTTTCTCTTGTAATTATAGAAGCATCAAGCAAGCAAGGTACTTTCCGAGAAAGGCATGGAAAATATTTGAACCGCGGTGAATAATTTCAAACGTTTGACAAATCTTGTTAAATTTATTGTTTTGATTCTTTTTTAACACTCAACCGTCAAGGGTCAAACGCCAATATCAATTACTATAAAGTACTACAGCTAAAAAGGAATTATTAATATGACCAACAAATAATTTCCACAATTTTCTTTTTTAAATTAGCTAATAAATATTCATCAACAGCTTTTACTATTATTTAATTGACCGCACGTTTTTCCAGTTATACAAACAGCTACGACTCTAACCGCGTCGAAAAAAACACCGAGTCGCCACCGCTCACCTCGTCAACGGACTCAGTTCGCATCACACCACACATCATCTGTCGTCGCTAACGGTGAGCTTAGCTTTCTCAGATCACCAACTGTTAACCTCCCGGTGACTTCATCTCTGACGTATACCTTTGCCGGACCTCCGCCGCCGCCCATCCCTACAAGTTTCCCCAATTTAGGCTTCCACTCAGCCAAAATCCCCGGCAACCTGCCGCCTACGCGCATGTCCCACACCTTCAGCAATTGTTCCGGCACGGTGGCCTCTGCAGAAACGATTGCCGCCGGCGAGGAAGAAGAAACCGAAACGCCTTGAATCTCAGATTTATCGCCGAAAATTGAAAATAGGTTTTGGTCACGAATCGCGTCAAATACAGAAATGTGATTTCTCGACTCACTGCCGGTGTTAAATCTTAAACCTAATCCTAGATTATCCCATAGTTTCACTACGTTCTTTCCGTTTGTGAAATCCGAAAAAGATGAAAACAGATCTTCAATGCTGCAATTTCTCCGTTTCCTAAAACTACAGTTTCGCCACTGGTGATCGGAGTAATGACCGGAGCCTTTGACGCTAGAATCTTCGTCAATTGATCTCCAGTTCTGTGAAGAAAACGACACTGAAGGCTCGTCTTCGTCTTTTTCTTCCTCATCAGCGTCTTCTTCTTCTTCGTCGGATGATACAGAAGAACAAGAGGAGTCTGAATCGCTGTCGTAGCTTAAATCTTCTTGTTGTTGGACGCATTTAGGAGCTGGAAAACAATGGCGGTGTAATCGGAAAATGAGGCATTTGATTCTGTTGAAGATTGCCGAGAAAGAGGCAACAAAGGCGAGAATCAAAGCTCCCCATTTTAAAAATTGGTAGGGTTGGTGAAATTTCGCAGACGCTGATAATGAAACAATCTGAGAAACAAAAGATGGATTTTGCAGAGAGTTGATTCCGGCTTCAAAATCGCCGATTCTGTTGATCACTGGGATCTCCATTTCCATTAATATATACAAAAAAATCGATGAAATTATATACACAGTTGACTGAAACAGCTCAAAATAATGAATGAATTGAAGAACCAGAGAAATGAAAGAGAATTTTGATTGAGATGAAATGAAAAGGAGGTTTTGTTGAAGAAGGTTAGAGGTTTATATAAGGAAGTGATTGTTAAGAATAGGTCTGGAAACTGACGTGGCTGATAATGATTGGTTATTTATTACAGATTAGCGCCACGTAGGATTAAGGTTGGCGCTTTTTTGGAAAGAGTACGAGATAAGGTAGAATCATCTGAGTCAGCCACACGGTAACATCAACAATGAATATGTTACTTGCAGTACTCTTAGAATTTATAGTTTATTATTTCTAATCTTTTAACTAATGTGTTTTGTTTGGGGAACTTTATAAAGGTAAGCTTTTAAGTGAAAAAATAAAGTAATCATAGAAAATAGTTTTAAAGAATGACAATATGATAAGTCATTAATCTTTATCATCACCTAAAATCACTAATAAATAAAATTTTTGCACGACTTCAACCATACGAATAACAAAATCCAAATTATAAATGAGTTTTATGCTATTAATTAGAGTGTAATGATAATTTAGTGCAAGTCTTATAATTAAGTTAAATTCTAAATTTGCAATAACAAAACGTAGAAACTATATCATGTATTATAAATAATGTAATTAAATAGTGTTTTGGTAAGATAAGTAACATAGCATTTATTTCTTTATGCCTATTTCATTTAGCTTTGTTGTTTGTTCATATTTTTTTGAAATAGATAAATTAAGCTAGTTATCAAATAACTAAAGGTTAAAACTTTATTTTGATGAAAAAAATTTAAAAATAATTGTTGAATAAATTCTGAAATGTGTAATTTTACCGGGAAACAATAGATAGTAGGTAATAAATTATGATAAGTTGCATAAGAGGTGAGTTGTTTTTTAGTGTTTGAGGAGCCATTGATCTCATCCATTTATTATAATCACAAAAAGTGTGATCATTTATCACAGTAATGGGGTGGCCCAACTATTCGGAATATGTGGCTGTGGTGGTTTTGGTGGCGGTTTCGAGTTTCCACCACCAGAACTCTGCCGTGCAAAGACAGCTAATTTTTGTTGCTTTCTCTGACTATATGGTGGGCCTGACTCTCCACTTTCACCACAAAATGGCCTCACTTGAGTTACCATGAAATTTACTAAGTGTTATATTATTTTATAAGTTTCTCAGAAAAATAAAATGAAAATTTGCGGTTTAGATGAACAAAAGAAAATCATAATATATAGTTGCTTTCGTTTATAATAATTATAAAAAACAATCTGCCGTTTAGATCATTATATTAATCTTTATTCTTTAATCAGTAGGAACGGTCGGTGGTTGGAAAATCAACTAAGTTCTTGATAATATGATATGTAATCTGGTTGTTATCTTCAATATATTGGTTGTTGTATTTATTATTATTTGGTTGATTAAATTACATATTGTATAAGGTTTGGTAGGAAATTATTTTCCCTAAATTTTGGCATAACTTATTAAATTATGTTTGTTTCTTTTTCAATCACAAAAGAGTGTTCAATCTTTGGAATAAAGTCAATATCACTTCTTTTCTATTTTATTCATTATTTAACTGCTAATTGATTGTAGCAGTGATTCAAGGACAATAGGTATTTTCATATTTGTCTGTTATTCGTCCGATGTCAGAATTTTGTCGTCGAACTTAATAATTATCATATTAAACAAAGAATCGTCGAGTCTTCCCTTAAATAATCTTTTTTAAGTTTCCATTTTAACGGATTACTGTATGCTTGAGTAGAATAGTAGCAGTGTCCATTCACAATTTTGATCAATAAGGCTCATGATCTTCATTGTTTGAAACCAAGTATTTATCCACATAATTAAGACCAAGTAGTTTAAGAATACCACATATTTACGTATTAAATGGTATTATTCACTTTCGTCGTAAGCTTTCATTGATTTGCTTTAAAATTTTATCACGAAAAATCTTATACCAATATGTATTCATTTGTATGTGACACTTGGTCTTATATCCAACAATAGCTTGAGCATTGAGTTTTTTAAAATTCCAGAATCCCCTTCCAATTTATACGTGCATCTATTCAGATTATATTTTATGATATTTATTTTTTACAGAACAATATAGTATTTTATGTTTAATTTAAATTAAGGTATAATATAATAGCATCTTCTTGAATTTGTTTCTAAACACCAATTTACCCCCTAAGCTTTTAAATGTTTTAAATGATTCACCAAACTTGCAAAAAAGTTTCAAATAATCTCTTGAACTTGCAAAAATTGATAAATTCCTCTCCCCCTCAATGACACGTGTCAGCCTCTGGTTAGAGAGTGAAAAATTAAATCTTTGAAATGTCAAACCAACCAAAATCTGACACGTGATATTAAGGAGGGGAAATGAGTTCACTTTTTGCAAGTTCAAGCTGTCATTTGGAACTTTTTTACAAATTCAGGAAGTTATTTAGAATTTTTGAAAATTTGGAGTGTATATGATATTAGGAACAAATTTAAGAGGGTGTTAATATATTAGACCTTAATTTTTATATTAAACATAAAATACTATATTCTTTGATAAAAAAAATTAAATTTAAAATAGAATATGAATATATGCACATATAAATTGGAAGGGGATTCCGGAATTTTATCTATAGTTGGATATAAAACCAAGTGTGACATGTAAATTCAGGGATTAATTTGAAACTTTGAAAGTTTAAGAGTAAATCAGTGTTTAGGAATAAATTTAAGGGAATTTTGATGTATTCAACCTCAAATTAAATTGTATTTATCATGCTATTTTTTATATTTTTTACTTTAATATTATATTCCAATCAAATTAAGGAGACACGAAAATTTTATGCATTGTTGAATAATGAATAGTTTTGTTACAGTCCTGAAAAATCATTAAGGCACTTTCTCCTGCGAGCTAGTAAATAAATTGGATTCAAATACTTTGTCTCTTGTTACTCTATCTCCGACTGTCTCTCATTCAATCTTTGACACGTGTTCATTTTTTACTCTTTTTTCAATTACTTACAATTTAAAAAAAAAATTTCACTGTCACATGTATCATTCATGCACAAATGGTAAACATTAAGTGGGGGATAGGGTTGAGGATAGAATAACGGGGACGGAAGATTTAAATCCAAATAAATTTATGAATTTATAATTATATAGAGTTAAATTAAAACAAAATGAACTTATTTTAAGTTAACATACACCTAATGTTCAATTAAAAAGAGTACAACCTAACTGATGAATTACTCAGGTAATTGCTCAAATTAGCAATTTATATAAAATTAGCAAACTATTAGAGTTGTGAATAACTACACAAAAGTGTTAACTTTATATTGTGACAATTTACAAATCAACAACCAAATTCAATTGATAACATAAGCCAAAAATGTTTGCCGCGGTATCTTAAGTGTTTATGACAAAAATCTTAACATATGATTACTTCAATATATCAAACCAACATTACATCCACATGAAAGGATAATAGAAGTCTTGTTCTTGTATGTTGAAGAACCATCCAAATGACCTAGTTCAAGAACTGACAGATCTATTATAATAAACAAAACGAACTTCACAAATACTATTAGCTAGATCACAATTAATTAAACCGTAAACGAGTCAACACAATTTCAACATTGTTGAAACAATTAACTAGAGATTTTTTATTTTCAAAAAAGAGATTAAAATATATGTCACATTTAACACCCATATGACTATGATGATTAAATTGGTAAAGACTCAGATTGAAGATAATTATAAAAAACAATATGCTTAAACAGTTATATGTCGTTTTTCTTTCATTTTTTTTTCTTTCAAAACTAAATTCGCGTCTATATGTACAATGAAGAAAAAGAATTAGTAGATAATAGGAGCACGTGTTTCAGGGGGAAAATATATAAAGGAATTGTTCGTAGTATGGGTTGATATTTCAAATGTGAATCCAAAATCAACACGTTAATTTTATGAGAAGTAGTTATCATTATTTTCCCTAAACAAGTTCATAATCTATACACACCCCCAACTAACTTAGTTCAGTTTGAACATTCTTTGGCGAAGCCACAAACTGTTGTTCAATATAAAACTTTCGACAAGAGCTTTTAAGACGACAGCTTTCAGAAACTTAAAGAAAGGAATGTAAATAATGTTTGATTGGTTTATCTTAAAGCTTTAGAATTAATTTAAAATTGTAAGTTGTCATTCCTTGTTTTTTATTTATTATGTTAAGCACAAATCTTTTGTACTTCATAGAGTATATACTGCAAGTGTTTTAAGATCTTAATGGTCGGAGATTAGATTATCACGTGATGTCAAAATTGATATTGAATAAAAGGAGATGACATGTGAGCACGCTTGATCCAAGTGTCAATATTTATTTGGCTCGGAGTATTGAATTATAATTATTTCATTAGTTTCATAAAAACAAATCAATTACTAGTAGATTACAATCTTGAACATGTCCAAAAATAATTCAATTCCAACACAGAAGAATAGATTGCTGAATGCAAACTCATAAAAAACACAATGCTTTTCTTACTCCATACATTAAATTTAATTCAATATAAAACTATTGTTAACAATAATGCAAAGTAAAGTTCAAGCATTGACTATGTTCTTTTTGTTACATTACAAACCGCAATTGGAAGCAAAAATCAGGAGACTTTGAAGTAATAGCATAACAAACATTCATAGGCGCATATGCAACAAAGAGTTGTCTAATAATCGACATAATTTATACAATAAAGTTTGAAACAACCTTAAAGGGAACAAAAGACAGAACAGAATAGTGACAAATGTTAAGTTTTTTTGACAACAAGAACAGGGCACTTGGCATATTGAACACAGTAACTGCTTACACTTCCTTGTATAGCCCTGCATAATAATAAGTCATTTAATCATACCAAACAAAACACTCAAATTAGTATAGCGATAAGGAAAATACATCGATTTAATCCAAACGAACCTTTTTATTTTACCAATCCCGCGTTCTCCCACAATAAGCATACTGATTTTTAGCTTCTGAACAACGTCGCATATTGCCGTTTTAGGATCCCCTATTTCCGTTATTATCTCCGCATTCACCTGAAGAAAAAAAAACATTGAACATTAATCTAGTATCACAAAAATGAAGAAATAACGGGCAGACGTACCCCGCGACTAGCGCAAATGGCCTTAGCTTTCTCGAGATAAGCCAAAGCAAGCTTTTGGTTATTCTCTTTAAGAGATTTTCCTAGTTCTAAAGCTGCCAATATTTCGTTACTCGAAATCAGTTTAACAACTACTCAAACTAAAAAAAAAACAAAAGGGTTATAACTTATGAGGGGGAGGATGAACTGACCGGGGGAAACGGGGCAGTAGAGTCGGGCAGACCCGAGAGAAGCAGAAAAAGTGATGTTGTCTGAGGTAGGATGCTGAGCCATGAAGATGTAAAGAGGTGCTTTAACTAAAGACTCTTTGAGATTGTCAAGTACCCATATTAATGCGTAGTAACTATTCTCGCTGTCATCTATGGCTACCATTACTTTCCTCTCATTTTCACCTTCATTTACCGCTTCCATTATTTTTCGGGTTTAAGGTTTCGTTCCTCTTTCTTGAGATTCAGATATGTGATTGAAGAACATGTTTTGTTGACTTGTTACTAAAGTGGTAGTTGGGAAACAATGGGCTGATTTTTTAGTTTAGTTTACAACTACCAGTCAACCATGTGATGTATCTGTGTTTCTTTACTTTCTTTTGGGTTTTTTTAATCTATAAATGTCCCACAATTTTGAGTTGACATATGTATTTACATATTAGTGCATATTGAACAGTTTGAATATGTGTACAAACATTTTTTCTTATTCTGCAAAAAGTTGATTAGGGGCCCAAATTTATTTCAATGTACAATGGGCAGTTTATTTTAGAAGATTGTTTTCATTTCACAAGTTATTCGGTTATCAGATTTTAAACAGAAAATTGACAAATAGTAACATTTACATTCAATGGTGATGGTGGTGGATGTGTAGATAGTGGCGACATTCTAAATTTTCATCTGTAATAAATCCACTCAACATATTAAGAAATACTTCAATTATATCTAAAGCACACCACATCATCCATGATTTTTTAGACCAATTCATACTATTCTACAAGTATGATGTAAAAAAGTGTGAGGCAATTTTGTCATCAAAATCTGTTGCTTTCTGCATACTTTTGGAGTAACTACTTCCCACTCTTCCCATAACTGTCTCGCAGAGTAACGGTTCGATTGAAGACAAGCTTATCTGGTGTAGAATCCTTATCAACCACAAAATAGCCTGTTTCAATTATAAAACACAAGACATTATTAGATGTCAATCAATAACATCAAAACCCGAAAGAAGTTTCCAGAAATTTACCGAGGCGTTCAAACTGGAACCTTTCTCCAACAGCAGCATTTTTAAGTGATGGCACAGCATATGCGCCCGACATAACCGATTTGGACTGAGGATTCAGATCAGCAAGCCAATCCTCAAGTTCGGCAGGGTTCTGTAGTATTCCAATCAAACGTTGTACAAGTTACCAGCTGGCTTTAGCAAGCCAAACAAAACATGTCCAAGTACATCATTAGCCCCCTAAACTTGGCTCAAATAACCTATTGCCCCTAAACTTTGGAACGGTCCCCATTACCCCTCGACTTGCATAGAAGCACCAGTTTGCCCCCTTTTACTTGCAAAAATGCACCAGTTTGCCCCGGAACGCCACATGTCAACTTTGGTTAGAGAAAGAAAAATGACGTTAGAAAATTCAAACCAACCATAAGCTGACATGTGGTGTTTAGGGGGAGCGGGTGCACTTTTGCAAGTTGAGGGGGGGAATGGGGACCTTTTCAAAGTTCAGGGGTCCTTAGGCAAAACGGGCCAAGTTCAGGGGCTACTAATGATGTATTAGGACTTTTTAAAACAATCACCAACCTCCGAGTTGAACAATTTCTCAAATAATCTGACTTCCACTTTCAGCGGAGAGTTCTTTGGGGAAGGCTCAGCAACCCAGTGAAGAACACCCTGCATAAACCCCAAACCAATTGATAAATGGTAGCCACAAGCATAATTTTCATTTTAAGAAGAGAAATTGTAAAAAAATACTTCAAAACAAATGATGGGAAAGTGGACCTTTGGTTTTGATTTCTTTGAAGGATCATATTCAGCTCGAATTTCAAGGATGGTCTCCTTGTCATCTGCTACGATTACTTCTGTACACTTGATGGGGAAAGCATACCTAAACATATACAAATTCTTCAGAAGTTAAGAACTTTCTAATAAGGGTCAGTTTGGGATTGCTTTCCCAGGCTGCTTTTCCGAAAAGCTCCATTTTCAAGCTTTTCATGGCTGTTGTCCCGAAAAGCTCTGGAAATCAATAGCAAACAGTTCCTAAATATTTAGTATTAAGAGTCAAAATCTTTTGTCCAATGCTAAAATGTGTTGTTCTATAAGAAGTTTATAAATTGAACTTTTCATGACAACAATCCCAAACAGGCCTTAAACAAACTCAGTGAAGTAATTAGTGCATATACCTGAGAAGAACAGATTTACCCGGCGCAAGCCCATAGAAATCCTTCGAATCTTTCATCCGAAAATCACTTTGTTCGATGTACACAACATTCGAGAATGGAACCTGAGGTAACAATGCACCCAATTGCAAATCGGGATAATAGTATGCCGAATTCAACAATGAAATTTAAAACAACTCTGGCATGAACCAGAATGGCATGAACCAGAATAAAATTTTCACCTTGTAGAAAGCAGAAGCATCCTCCGAAGCATCAGGCCATCTCTTTGCCTCAAGATCCATGACTGAACCAGATTCCAGGTTGGTAATGACCACCTAACAACACAGAAAGGTGAACAAAATCTAACAAAATTACAAGGTTTTGTATCTGTGCTAAGGATGAGATGAGCACCTTTAAAGGCTGAAGAACAACCATTGTACGAGGCGCTGTTTTGTTCAATTCTTCTCTTATATGATACTCAAGCCGATCCAACCGTATCAAGCTACCATCACTGCATTAAGAAATCCACACCAAACAAATTAGAATATTGGGTGTACTAAAAAATTGATTTGCTCTATGAAATTGCAAGAGTATATAATAACCTTCTAGTGATTCCAATTCCTCGAACAAAAGTATTTATTGCAGTTGAAGTAACACCCCTTCGCCTTAAACCAGCCAGTGTCATAAGACGAGGATCATCCCAACCATCCACATAGTTCTTCGTCACCAAGAAATTTAACTACGAAAGCATTTGTTGCAAAAACGACAGGTTTTTCAACCAACAGCATGAACTAAATGAAATTCCAAGATTAAAAAACAAAATATGAAGAACTCACTTTTCGTTTTGACATAACAGTGTTTGTGACATTCAAACGTGAGTATTCCCACACATAAGGCTGATAAAGGCCCAAAGAATGTAATAACCAATAATACGAAGCCCGGCGAGTCTCGAATTCAAGCGTGCAGAGCTGTCAAAATAATACATTGAGCAAAAGAAATCAACCCCAACAACATAGAACTTTTTTTAAAAAAAAGTAATAACAAAAATATATATAGCTCTTTGACCTAATAAGCAAATGTCACATACCGAATGAGTAATATTCTCAAGAGAATCCACAATGCAGTGAGCGAAATCATAACTTGGATAAATACACCACTTATCTCCTGCATGTGGATGAGGAGTAAACTGAACAAAAAAAAATATAAGTACTGTGCAAGCTAATCCAATTTTTCACATTAAAAAAATATGTTTATGTGATGACACTTGCCTTGATTCTATAAGCAATAAGGTCATACATATTAAAATTATCGCTCTGCATGTCTTGCTTCATTCTGAGTGTTGCTTTGCCTTCTTCAATCATTCCCCGTCTCATTTCCTCGAAAAGTTTCAAGGATTCTGCAACAGGTCTATCCCTCCAGGGACTGTTCATCTTCTTCTCTCTGTACTCCTTAATTTCATCAGCTGTCTAAAAAGAAGTAAAATAAAAAATAAGTAATTTCTTGACTACGCTCAATTAAACATCAATCAACGTAAATAAACAAGTGCTAGAATAAAACTAAGGCCTCAATTCCGTTCCAGAAAGTTACAAATTAACACTGAATTCAGTAAAGTTTGGATTGTTTCAGTCCAAAAGAACCAAACCTAATTGTACCATAAATGCTAATGAGAAAACACATCCAAATATCACAAATCTCCATCTCACGTAGTTGTTAGATAGATGTTCCATTCCACAATTTACACTACATAGGATAAAATAATTACAATTTCTATACATGCCTAGCCTTTTTTTTTTCTTTCTTTACCTATTTGAAGGCTGGAAATTTATAGGGCAAGAAGGTGCTACAACATGAGCAAAATTAGACTTATCAAACTCAAAGCAATAAATAACTGCCTACCTGATGATCAACATAAGCATGACCCCTTCTAATTAGTTCAACTGCTAAATCATACAGATCTTGGAAATAATCACTGGTGTAAGTTACCTGCAAGAAGATAAGAAAGTAAAAAAATGCACATCCACAAAGTACAACTTCAAACTTAAATATGTGAAATACCTTGAAGGGTTTCCACCCCATCCAATCAACAATTTCATGAATGTGATCAATGTATTCCTTCTTTTCAGCCCCAGGGTTTGTATCATCAAACCTGAAATCGCCATATTTTCAAATACATAACAAAACATAATTCTCTTATCACATTAATTCAAATCAAGTTAGAGCAAGGTGCATTGTGAAATATTTTTAAACGGAACTTGGGCTTTACAGAATCTTCCATTATCATCTCAAATTCCATAAAGTTGAAGGCTAGAAGCCTAATACAAACAAAATGTAATGAAAAAGACTCCCAGAAACGAACAAATTAACTAGATAACACAAGGGAACTAAGAGACCCATTTATACAATCTTAACAAAGATCGGTAACCTTAGTTTTGTACATGCAAAAAATTATTGTAATAAATTTTGATCATAAAATAACCTAGTGTAGCATTTCAACGTCTTCAATTAACCACAAGGATATTCAGAAAGACCGAATTCTACAAATCTTACTGTAGCAGTCTAAGTAACAAGCAAATTACAAAATCCTCCCTTTGCTTCAATTATGTTCACTTTTGATGAGAATTACATAAGGACAAACATGTTACATAAACCTGAAGGTAAAAATCAGATGTAAGGAAATAAGACCATTGGATATAGAAGTTAAACATCAAAGCAGTACCTAAGGTAGCAGCATCCATCTCGCTCTTTTGCTAGACCAAAGCTAACAAACATTGCCTGAAATTAGTTCCTGGTATAAGAATACATGGATATAGCAAAAAGAAAATCTCAAAGTAACTACAAAGTAGATAACAAATGATACCTTTGCATGACCAATGTGTAGGTATCCATTTGGTTCAGGAGGGAAGCGAGTATAAACTTTCCCCCCGGTCTCTTTCAAGTGCTTATCAAGCATTTCCTTCGTGTTACAACATCTCAAAACAGAATTATCACTGAAAAATACTTCAGTATGCACCTGATAAAACACGAGAATTTATCATATTGCATAACACAACACAAAACCCTTAGGTGTTGTTTGGTTTGAGAAAATCAAATAGAATAGAATAGTGTTTGGTTGATGAACTGAAATGAGAAATACTATTATTCTAAATCTACAAAATAAAGTTTTCTGTTTCATTCCACAAACCAAAGTCACCTATATAGAAAACGCAATAACATGAAAAGATTTGAAGATTTCATAATATAAGTATGTGGCAGTAAAAGCATGTCATCATTACAAGCACATTTATCAAAATTAATATGCAGTGAAAAGCTACAGAATCTAAGCTTAAAGAAGCATAGTAAATTAAAACAGCTACGAAAATAAAAGCATTCAACTGCAATAAACATGTTATGTTGAATGATAATCATGTCATCACACAATATCAAATACCTTGAAATTTTCTTCAGGATTTGGAAAAATCAGGAAAGGATTTAGCTCTTCTTCAGATGGCTGCACTGGCTTATCATCAGGAACTTTTTTGCTCTGTATACATAAAGCAATCAGAACTCTTTATCTAAAGAAAGGAGACTAAAAGCAAGTTTGCTAACCTCAACTTTCGCAGGCTTTTCCTTTTTTTGCTTTGAGGGCTTCTCATTATCAGCTGCAGTCCTCTCGCCAAGTAATTCAAATAATTTTGCATCTATCAGTTTCTAACAGACAAGATGATAAAAAGTAGATCAGTCCTAACAAAAAGCCATAAATACACATAAGTTTGATGACAAACTCCTTTATGATGTAATTAGCATTTTGCCATCAAACCTTGACAATCTTTGGATCCGCCCATGGAAGGCTCTTGCGGACATGTGCAAACAGATCCCCCACTGAAAGCAAATATGTATCAATCAAATTAAGATACTATTATGCAAATAATAAAGCATGAAACAATATTTGCGGCTCTCTCCCTAAAAGCTCATTGCAACATATATAAAAAATTGTATCCAAAACCTCACCCTTTTGTCATGGTCCCATTGCATGAATTGAGTATGCAGTTAAATAAAATAAATCATAGATATTCACACTTCAAACTGGTTCAAAAACTCAGTAGTGTATATTACATGTAACACACCAGGCACCATGGTAAAAGGAAGAAAGTTAAGCAGCATTTTAATATCAAACAAACACTAACCATTTGTTCTATAACGTTGCTCCAAAATTGATTCCTTATTCTGTTCAAACACTTCATTGACAATCCTTTCAATATCTTCTACAGAGACCTCAACACCTGGACAGAAGTACAAAGCTATCAACATCTAGTCTCTTTTAAGTTTTAACAGGAGGTCAACAATCATAGAAATTTAAAAGATACCTTTAGACAGTGTAAATCATTTACAAATACAAGAGATAAATAAAATATTGAGACATGACATTTTAAAGGGAAATTATTGTTAGCCAAATCCCAAAAGATGGGCATATGAAAATCAGAAGAATAACCTACCAACACCACATGCTTCTTCAAACTCTTTCAATTCAAAACTTTCTGAAGCAATAGTAGACAAAAATAAAAGTGCAGCTTCTAGCTGGGCTGGGGTTTTGATCTGCAAAACATCAACAGAGACAGGCTTAGAGTCAGGTTCATCCAAATATTGCTTCACAATTCAATTAGATTACAAAAAAGCGTTTTGCAAGAGTGAGGCAACATGTACTAGAATGGCACCTTCGTTTTGACAATATATCCAAGCAAAGTAGGTCGATGTGCAAGGGCATTCATTGGATACTTCGTAGCAACCTTACAAGCGCAAAGCAAGCAGAAGTTACACATGAGTACGATGCACTAAAATAAATGTTTTGGAAATGAACATCAATAGAAAAAAATAGCAACTCAGGTCAAGAGGAATAGAATTCACAAATTTCACCGAGTTGGAATGAAAATAAAGGAAGCATTGATGCTAAACATACAAACTCAAATGCATATATGAAATCACAATACCGTGTAAAGGAGGTTCCCAATTGTTCGCTCGCATCCCTCTGTGACACCCGCCTGAAAGCCATAATAGAAATAACAACGGCAATTTAGAACTAAAAATTACCAGAGGCTACATTAAACAGATAATAACCAATTTCATCGTTCCGTTCGTAAATGAATATAAGCTCGAAATTCTTCCAGAAAAAGAAAAGACTTGAACAAAAACAAAAGTAAAAATCTACACTTCCAACTGTTTTTCTCTCCCACTCTCGAAATTAGTAAAACCCCGAATGTTAAAAAACGATAGAGGAGCAGGACTGATATACTATACCTCGTGAATGACGGCAGTTAAATTGTTGGTGACCTTGTTATTAGCGATGGTGTTTCGTGCGGTTCTCTCATCGAGACCGATCTTGAGAAACAGGTCTAATGGTGTCTCTGAAGTCTCTTCCTTGCCCACCATTCTTGAAGACGGAAAATGAGAGAGACCGGCACAAATTAAGGACTGTCGTATTGGGCGTAAAGGGTTTGTAAGTGGCTTTTGAGCCTTTGAAAGAGAGACTGCTCTGCCAAATGAAGGAGAAATCAATTGAAGATGACGTTTTGAACCCTAATTTAATACTATGTGCTTAATTTGAAGATATTTTATAAGATTTTTTTAGCAATTTAGATTCTTTTCGTACTTTTTTTTTTATACAAAATGAAATTAGTTTGCTTGACAAGTCCAAATTAGTTCTCAATTCTCATTTTAAGTAAGAAAGGAAATGATCAAGTCCTATATTTTCAAAATGAAATTCTTCATGAATATTTGAGAATTGATTAAATATTATTATTTTTTATATTTTTATTGTTTTTAAAAATAAAGTATTATTGTTTTAAAACTAATTTGATTTATTAAATGAATAATGAAGAGGATAGTTGAAGAAAAACATTATAAATATTAAATTATTGGATTTGGAAACGGAAAATTAGAAAATATAATTAAACATGCTGACCGTTAGAGTAATCATGGTATTGCTTTTATAACCAAAATAAAATACAGCACAATAAACATTTCGTTAAAAACAAAAGAAATATGAAAAAATTATATATGTGAAAGAAAAAAATATAATTTTCACTTTGCACTTATTGAACAAATTATGAATTCACATTCTTTGTATTATGATAAATGACATATACAAAATTTATAAATTGGAGAAAGGATTAAGGTTGTTTAGTTAATATTATCTTAGTTGATGAGACAAATAATATACTTTAATATGTTTAGGTAGACAATAGAGTTTGGGCAAAGTTCAATGGGACAAGTCTTACCATTACAACTACAAATTAGTCTATAAGAAAAACACGTTCTATAATCTATGTGTTTTGCTCTCGTCAACAATTTTGTTCTTGGATAGATGTGTGGTGGAACCAAAGTTTTAAATAAAAGGGTAATGCTATTTAAAATCCTAAATTCTTCATGCCAACACCATTTACACTCCAACCAAACCACCCAGTTCAT
>CATIWQ010206156.1:0-25256 GCA_949673415.1 Euphorbia schlechtendalii | reverse complement strand
TTAATAACTACCTATATAAAATAATTAATAAAACAATTTTAATACCATTAATAACAAAAAAATTTATAATACTTAAATTCATTTACTTAAAATTTTATTATTCAAATAATAATTATTGTTACAATTACACGTGAGCTAATTATAATTATTATAATATATTATAGCTTGGATTCAAATTATCACTTATTATTGAATTATAAAAACGTAATAGTTATTTTAATGAATAAATATTTTTATTTATTATTCCATATCACATATTCTAATTAATTAATACTATGATTATAAATAAAAATATTATTATATTATAGTTACATTAATACTATTATTATTTCAATAACACTAGTAATTATCACTATTTAAAAATTATTTAGACTATATTTATATTCAATATTAACTACATTAAATAATAATTATTTTTCTATATTAATATTTTTATCAATGTTATTCTTTTTATTATTATTACTGTTAATTTTAATTAAAGATTAATTAGAATAACCATTATTATAATTAAAATTTATGGACCTGAACTGAACTTAATAGACCTTAACTGAACTGAACTGAACTTAACTTAATTTAACTGAACTTAATGGACCTGAACTGAACTGAATCAAATTGAAGGTGAAGAGTAGGCAATCAAGCATAACAACAAGTAAAACTAAATTTCAAGAAAAAAAATTGATGTTGGACCAAGCCGCACGAACCACGAGTGCGAGGTGCGTGGTCCTGTATTCTCAATTCTCAGATAGGGCTTCGTTTTCATTTTAATAAAAAAATAGGGTAGCCACTTTGCGATATTTTCCCTTGAAAAATATCTTTCTTTGACTCAGCCCTTCACGACCGAGTTTGAAATGGCCGCCGCGCACTAATTCGTCGCATATTGACTCAACTGGTCACCTCGGAATCCTACTCACACCGCCACCTTTACTTTCCCGGCTATTCCTCTCTTATCTTTTCTGCTTTAATAGAAAGTAACGATCTCCTTTTCCATCAGTTCTAGCGGAAGGGAACGACTGAAAGATACTAGTTTGTAAAGTGTTTGTTTGGAATTTTCAGGCTTGCATTGATGGACGAGAGTCTGCTTGACGGTATTATAAGGCGGCTGGTGGAAGCGAAGAGTGGAAGGACGACGAAACAGGTGCATCTAACAGAGGCGGAAATCCGGCAGCTTTGTGTCGCATCCAAGGAGGTTTTTCTCAGTCAGCCTAACCTTCTTGAACTTGAAGCTCCCATAAAGATTTGTGGTAATAGTTCTAATCAGTAGCTCATAGTCTTGTTTTGAGATACTCTGTGTGCCTAGGTGTTCGATTGTCAATATTAACCTTTTCCTATTTTGAAAAGTTTGACTGAGTAACCTATTTATTTAATAAGCAGGTTTATGAGTTCTTGCACACTTTAATTTCATTCAAGTTTGAAATATGAATTTGTGGAGTGATTTGCTGATTGGTTTCTAATAGCTCCGCTCAGGGATGGGGCTTTTCTGTGTATGCGTTTTATTATGGATTTTTTTATCCTGAAGAAAGAGTACGGACATGATCTTCATTGAATAAATGAAACATAAAATTGTCTGTGGTATTGGAATACGATGCAGAAAGATTTGATAAGAATTACAAATGCAATGGACTGTTTTTTTCTTAGTTATGTACTGGTTGGTAACATAGAATTGATAAGATTAGGGATGCTTATTGTACAGATTTTACCAGGTTCAGCTTTGCGCTCATATTTGTGAAATTTGTTAGAGCATGATATTTCATATTTGGAAAATATTTTCCTTCAACTTCTTTAAAAAAAGAGAATAGTTTTGAAGGTGGTTGTAATCTATCTTTTATGTTAGAAAGTTGATTAATTGCTTGAACTAACATTTACTCTTTGTTTCCTTCTACTTGTTTTCATTTGGAACGAGAGGCTAAATGTATAAATTACCTTAAGTACCTATAATTAAATCTAGCATCTTGGAGCAACTGTTCTAGTTAGGGTAATCTTTTGAAAAGCTTTAGGAGATGCTTAAGAACTCTCAAGTAAGCATAGGGATCTTGAAAAATGCTGCTTAATTGATCTTTTCATTCTAATAATGTTGTAATTTCTTCGAAGATGCCTAATGGCATATTGTTGAGAACCTGAGGTTTCATGGAATAATTTTTCGGCAGCTATCAAAAGTTTGTTTTGGCATCTGTTTGCATGTTATGACATCCATCTGAATGTTAGTAACTTAGTATTATTATATATGTTTATGACTGTTAAAGGGCTTTTCTTTCCTTTTTGATGTTTATAGAGACTTGGGTAATTAGAGTTGGACTTCATAATCAATGACTTTCATTGCTATGGCTGCTTTCATTGTTTGCTAGTACGAGTCTTAAACAATTTGTATCTTGAACCAAAGGCCTGATGTGTTGATTTGTAGTTATTGGCAAATTATTAGGTTTTAAATAACTCACATTCTTGTTGATATACAGTTGCTCAATGGTTAAGAAGTGCTTGTGCTGTTGTTGCCTTTATCTGTACTCCTAGTTATCATATCAATAAAAAAATTATTGATGTTGAGTGTTGACAGTTGGCTTTGAGATCAACAGGCCATTAATAAAATGTGATATTATATGTTGATATGTTTTTGTTAATATGCAGTGTTGGTTTAATTGGTTTTGGTGATGGTCTCTATAAGAAAATCTAATGTTATTTGTTTGCATTTTTTGCCTGTATTGGCGCAATGCATCCATTTACTATGGGTTGGCCTGCCTGTATTTTGGTCCCCGTAACCTGAAAGAAGTCTTGGGACCTCACAGAAAGTCAGAAATGATTAATTGGCGTTGATAACCCTCTTTCTTTAATAGGATTGTTTGCGAATCACAATTACCTAATATTTATTAGTTGCCACCACTGTGGAATGTTGTGACTTGTTGGTGCATAAATAAATACATTCAGAATTCTTTATTTACTTGGAGAGGTTGAGTAATAATTTTTTGAGAAATCTATTTGCAGATGTCTGAATGTTATTTATTAATTATTTCATGTTCAGATTCAGATTCAGCTTCTTTTTGTTTTTAGCAACACAATTTTGTTAATATACGAGCTCATCAGATGCTGTCTATAATGTTTTGCAGGGGATGTTCATGGTCAGTTCTCTGATCTTTTACGCTTATTTGAATATGGTGGCTACCCACCAGCAGCAAATTATTTGTTCTTAGGAGATTATGTTGATCGTGGAAAGCAGAGCATAGAGACAATCTGCCTCCTTCTTGCATATAAGATCAAATACAAGGAGAACTTCTTTCTCCTGAGGGGCAATCATGAATGTGCTTCCATTAATCGTATTTATGGGTTTTATGATGAGTGTAAGAAAAGGTTTAATGTAAGAGTCTGGAGGACATTTACTGATTGCTTTAACTGTCTTCCCGTTGCTGCTCTGATAGACGAAAAAATTCTTTGCATGCATGGTGGGTTGTCTCCTGATTTGAAAAACCTAGACCAGATTAGGAATATTGCTCGCCCTGTTGATGTTCCAGACCAGGGTCTTTTGTGTGATCTATTGTGGGCTGATCCTGATAAAGATATTCAGGGTTGGGGAGAGAATGATAGGGGTGTTTCGTATACATTTGGGGCTGACAAAATTGCTGAATTTCTTCAGACACATGATCTTGATCTCATCTGTCGAGCTCACCAGGTAATGTTACTTGAACTGTTCTAGGTACTTGAACTTATCTGCATGTTCAACTCAGGTTGATCAATCCAAATGTCTGATATAACTATAAACATTGAACTGCTTTCAATTAGTTACGTTTCTAGATATGTAAATTTGTTTCGTAAAATAATTAGTAATTACTGCGGCAACCTAGTGAAAAATTGGTGTGCGCAATGTGCAAAGTTTACAAGTCAGTGCATGTTCGATGTATCTCTCATATCTGTATGCATATACCATGTCCTAGTATTTGGTTTCTCTTTTCACCCTACTTTCCGTTTATTGGAGAAGCACTTGGTTTGGGTGTTGTTTGCTCTAGAAAATCATGTTGCCAATTTATTTGCTCTGCTGGTGCTGTGTGCTCTCATTTACATTGTTAAGATATTGGTTCTTTTTTTATGGTTATTCATGACAATGATTGATAGGTTGTTGAAGATGGTTATGAGTTTTTCGCGAAGCGGCAGCTGGTCACAATATTCTCTGCACCAAATTACTGTGGTGAGTTTGATAATGCAGGAGCCATGATGAGTGTGGATGACACATTGACATGTTCTTTTCAAATCCTTAAAGCTTCCGAGAAGAAAGGCAAAATAGGGTTTGGCAGCAATTCCATGAGGCCTGGAACTCCACCTCATAAGGTATATGTCTTCATTTAATGTACATCAATCATCTTATAATTTGGCTCTGAGTAAACTTCTCCGTCTTTCATGAATTGCTTAAAGTAGGTTGTATGCTACTCTACCTACATCTGTGATTACTGGAAATTCTTAGCAACTTAAATCTCAGCCAAAAATTACAAAAACAACATTGGAAATGTAATGACAAAAGCCAAAAATTAAAGACACGACATATTTGAAATATAATTTGGTCGATATATTTGAATTAAATAGCTCCATGAATTAGAGATTACTATGTAAAGACTTAAAAGTCTCCTAAATTTAATAAATAGTTTTGGAAATACTACAAAATTAAAGACTTAATACTACCTTATTACTCCATAATTATGAAGATAAACTTTAATATTGCTTATTTTAAATGACAAACCATCCTGTTAAGGTGTAACATTAATTTTTACTATTCATTTCTATTCATTTGCATCATTCAAGTCAAATATACTAGCAAACTGCAAAACAATAAACAAAATTTCATTGACACTAGAAAAATTAAATTCGTTATTCGCTTATCTGTTTTTCACCTAGATACCTTTACTTCAATTTTATTTAGCTTATTTTTAGAATTGTTTTATATTACCTTATATTCTATTTGAGAATGACATTAGAGTTGTATATTTATTTTAGAAAATTTGTAGCTTATTTGTGCCATGTGCCTCGGTGTGCCTGACCCCCTTGTGCCTCAGTACGCCTTGTGCCCGTAACAACTATGAGCAAAGGGTGATTGGTGAATTTTCATTCTGCTTCATTTAACAGAAAAAAGTAGGCTAACCAAAATCAAACCAAAATGGCTGTAGAACCTTCAAAATATGATGTTTCATGGAGCTTTTGCTTTGAAGGCTTTTATTGTTATCTTAACATTTTGAAAATTTCAATGTTCTTTGAAATCACAAACTCTCAGGAAACTTCACAGAACATTTTTGAAACCCCTTAACTCTTGGAACTTTCATAAAATGTTAAGCTTATGTGTCCGGTATTCAAATCTTATGCCCCATCTTTTCTATGTGAACCTGTGTATGCATAGAAAATTTATATACACTTTTCCTCCAAAATTTGTGTCCTATATTTTTGTACAAATATGGGTTTTTGTTCTCAATTCCATGCAACATGGACAATATCTCATCCTCATAATGAATTAGTTAGCTAGCTCAAATTGCATGTATCTCTGTTTCAGGGGAAAGGTTGATTTGCATTTAGTATCTGAAGTTTAATGAAATGCAAATTGGAGTTGATCAGTACTGCAGAATCACTCTTACAGTTTGGCAAGAGCACAAAAACTTTTGAATATGTTCCTTCAGTGGCACAAAAAGGTCAAATGTGAAGGGATAGTGTTACTGAACACAGTAAAATGTGATGAGAAATGGGTAGTTTTCTATTTTATTTGATGTAAAATGGAGCTTATGTCTATTTAATGTAATTGGATGGAAATACCGTGTTTTATTTTTGTTCGGAATTTAGGTGAACTTTTGCTCGACAGAATTTGAAAACCCCCGATTTGCCCTCGTCTCTTCCCCTCAATTTGGGTCTTGTATCTTTGTTCTTTACTTCTTTTACCTATCCGGGTTTGAGAACCATCAAAGTCGCAAGGAAGATTGGCCCAATAATCGTTATCACGGTTCATTAAAATACATTATGGTACAATGTAGTGTAATATTGTAATTTTTTTCTAAGTGTGTTTGTATAGTTGTCATACATGACTTTTTTCTAAAATTTTAGTTTGATATGATGGAGAATTATATAGAACCGCTAAATTACTTCTAATTTCATGCCATGAAAATTTATATTATGGAAAAAACCTTGAGACCAAACTAGACATTCTAACTTAGTACCACGTCATGAGAAAACCTTAGAACCAAATAACAGTTAAAACAATAATGACAACCAATAATATTTAGAAGACTTATTCGATTCAACAAGGAAAACAAAAAAATGATTACCTATAAAAACAATACATTTGTGCTATAAAATACAATTAACGAGTACGTTCACAATCCATTGGACTCTACCACCCAATGTGAATATTATAAATAGCAATTTGAATATTAATAACCTGTCAAATAAAGTTAAATTTTCACACAGCCGATGATATTTCATGTTTCTTTAAAATAAATTTTAGGTAAAAAATAAATAGAGACTCGAAACCTAATTACATAATAAAGATTCTAGATGATCACAAGTTATAAATAAAAGAAACGGTAGAACAGATAAATGGGTCATGGGCCTAGTTACAGTCAATACCGTGTTCAGTCTCGACGCCGGTGAATTATTAGGCCGTACAGTCTCAATCTTCCAAATTTCTCCTCGCATGGAGACTCGGACACCGATTCTGTAACTCACCGATTCACACGCTAAAGAGGCATGAAGTGCCGATCCGTTGCCTGTATTTGGTCAGGGGCACCTCCAGTTCACAGAGTCACCGCTACTGCGGTGCTGGACCAACCACCGACCTTATACACCGGTGGATCCGATGGCTCCATTCTCTGGTGGAACCTCTCCTTTTCCGATTCTAATTCGGTAATTCAGCTTAGCTCGTTG
Organism: Euphorbia schlechtendalii; assembly: GCA_949673415.1. NCBI lineage: Eukaryota > Viridiplantae > Streptophyta > Magnoliopsida > Malpighiales > Euphorbiaceae > Euphorbia > Euphorbia schlechtendalii. Next base: position 18,380 of record CATIWQ010206156.1, on the reverse strand, counting down.
TTTTATTGATGTTCTCAAATCGCAGTTGCTTCCTAGATTTTGAGCTGTTTATTGGTATCTCTGAATTTGAACTGTCAGCTCAGTATCTCAGTTTATCTTGCTTGTGCTGTAATGTGAAGCAATGTCACTTTTTTTGTTTGATGCAGAAGTTCAATTACGTTTATAATGTTAGATATTGCGTTCCCTTACATATTAGCTCGGTAGAGTTTGAGTGGAAGCAGTAGTTTTATCTCTTTGGAAATGATGATTTAAATTTTTAGCATCAATGTTTCTTCAGTTATAACTTATTTACATGGTTATGTCGGACAAAGGTCAATGTGGCTCTCAAAGTTGGCTGTTAGAATCCATTTGTTCCAAGAGTGTGTTTGTGTATGAACTTGATCCTTAAACTTGACATTTCAGATCACATCAGCCCAAAATGACACAATATTCATCACTTTCCTATGATGACATGTGTCGTTTTTGAATTTATTTGACCACTAATGCCAAATTGATACCTAAACTTAATTTTGAATAAAATTGGTCATACATGACAACTTCAAGGACCTAATTGATCCTTTGTTTTGTTTCAAAATTGATCTATTTTCTAGTAGGTATCTGATGATAAGTCTATATGTTGTGGTGTTATTACCAGTGACATGGATTATGGTACCTTAGAATCGCAGTTGTCTTGAGTATTGCTTCTCTGCATCTGTGGTTGGGAAAATGTTGGTTCATACGTTTATTATCATTGATTTAGAACTTAAGGCACAATTTCTGAATACATGACTTACAGGTTCTAACCTGCAGATTAGTTTATTGATATTCTTAGAATTTGACAGGAGATCAAACCAGTGGCCATGCTGTGTGGTCATGCAGCACCAATAGCCGATCTTGCGGTTTGTTCACCTGTGATAGTTTCAGGAGATGATAAAGATAAAGTCTATTCAAGCAATTTTTCAGTGACCTCAGTCTCCTATACACGTGGAGCTTTATTAAGTGCTTGCACGGATGGTGTTTTGTGTGTTTGGAGTAGAAGTAGTGGACACTGTAGACGCAGAAGAAAGCTCCCACCTTGGGTTGGAAATCCATCTGTTATTCGTACGATGCCCACAAGTTCTAGATATGTATGTGTAGGCTGTTGTTCAGGTGATGCCTCACATATGCCTAATCAACATTCTGTTAATTCTTTTGATGCCAATGAAACTTTAGCAGATAGAGAGTTTCACCACAGAAAACCCCCAAAATGCACTGTTGTAATTGTTGATACGTATAGTCTTGCTATTGTGCAAACTGTTTATCATGGGAATTCGGCAATTGGGCCAATGAAGTTTATGGATTTAGTTTTGTTGGGCGAGGATGGTGAAAAACATTCTGTTTTCATGGCTGATTTGTATGGTAGGGTACAATTGGTTCCAATATTGAATGATTTCAATGTGGATGGTGAGGTAGCAAGTGAATTGCATCAGAATTCACAGTGTCAAATCTGGGAAAATGAGGTGAATGGTGGGCAAATTGTTTCAATTGCAACCAGTGGTAACCTTATTGCTCTTGTGATGAAAGATCACTGCATTTTTAGGTTATTGTCCAGAGATGTCACTATAGGACAAATTTCTTTTCAAGGCAATCTTCTTCTCGACAATGATAATGCTTCACAATCAGGTGTAATTGGGGGATTGTTTTTTGGAAGCGGTGATGCTGAAAAGTTGCAGACTTCCCAAGAAACCTTTGGGTGTTTGGAGGAAAAATTTGCTTTGTGGAATACTTCAGGTTCTGCATTTGTGTACCATATATCATTTTTGGATGATGTATTTAAGTGTGAAGCTCTTTGTCAGATTCCTGCCATTTCTCATCCTGGTGATGGCAGACTAGAAGCTTCATTCATTCACTCTAATAATAAACTTCTCCGAATTGAATCAAATTGCTTTAATAGTGAAGAGCATTTACGATGGAATACATGTGTCACATTCTGGTCTATATGCCAAAAAAATGAAAACTATGAGGAACTGCCTCAATGCAAAATATCTGGAGAAAGTGATTTATGGGCTGACTGGATCTCAAGTTCTGGTCTGTCCAATCGAATAATTGATCATGCCGGCCGAAATTCTATCTCTAATTTAGACACTGAGAGTAATAAACATGCTGACTATGAGGGACAAACTGTAACTGCTTCTATGGTTATTTCTGAAAATCATCTTCTTCCTTATGCTATTGTCTATGGTTTCTTCAATGGAGATATTAAGATCGTGCGCTTCGGTATGATTCTGGGATTGTATGCCCATGAAAGAAGTCCTCGATATGATGTGAATTCCCATGCTTCTGGACAATATGTTTCAGGTCACACTGGTGCTGTGCTATGTTTGGCAGCACACCGGATATTGGGTACTGCAAAAGGTTGCAGTTTCAAGCAGGTTTTAGTTTCTGGAAGCTTGGACTCCACAATTCGCATTTGGGATCTTGACAGTTGCAGTCTCATAACAGTCATGCACCAACATGTGGCACCAGTGCGCCAGATAATCTTCCCCCCGGCCCATACTGAACGCCCATGGAGTGATTGCTTTCTCTCTGTTGGGGAGGACTTGTGTGTCTCTCTTACTTCTCTCGAGACTTTACGTGTAGAAAGAATGTTTTTAGGGCATCCTAGCTATCCTGAAAAAGTTGTGTGGGATGGAATGAGAGGTTACATTGCCTGTCTTTGCCCTGGAAACTCTGGGACAACTGATGCTGTTGATGCTTTGTACATTTGGGATGTAAAGACAGGAGCGCAAGAGAGGGTACTTCGTGGTACTGCTTCTCATTCTATGCTGGATCACTTCTGTAAAGGCATCAGTGCCAATTCCATATCAGGCGCAATATTATATGGAAATACTTCAGTATCCTCATTGCTTCTTCCAATAATCGAAGATGGGAGTTCTTCTCAATCCCATATAAATCGTTTTGAGAACAGAAAAGCACATATTTCAGAGCCCTCTACATCTCAAGCGTCCAGTTCCGAGGGAACTACAACTGCACCATCTTTCCCACAGAACAACAAGAATCCCATAAGATGCACGTGTCCATTCCCTGGGATTGCTACTCTTAGTTTTGACCTTGCATCATTGATGTTTTCTTCCCAGAAGCATGAAACTGTTGCAAACGTAACTGGTAAGACAGAGACCAATGTGAATGAACATGGACCTAATACTCCCAGTGCCCATCATGTTGCTGCTGCTGCTGCTTCTGATGGTAGTTTGAATGAAAATGGATTGTCGACTGATAGTTCAGAGGTGGATGACTCTGTCAGGCCGCTAGACAAGTTATTGCTAAGATTTAGTCTATCCTTCTTACATTTGTGGAATTTTGATTGCAACCTCGATAAGGTACTGATGATGGATATGGAGCTGAAGAAGCCAGAGAATTTTATTTTGTCATCTGGTTTGCAGGGTGACAAAGGATCTTTGACGCTTATATTTCCTGGTTTGAGCTCTAATCTCGAGGTATTACTTCACACAAACTTTTTCATAATGTTGAGACCTATCATATTATCTGGATTATTTTAGCATTCTCTTAGACATTGAAATCAACATTTCAGTTATGGAAATCATCATCAGAATTTTCTGCTATGAGATCACTGACAATGGTCTCCATTGCTCAACGCATGATTAGCTTGTCTTCATCTAGTTCAGTAGCTAGCAGGTATTGATGTGGACCCTCAGAAAATTTCTGGATGCTATTAGCGTTGCATGAAATTGATCAAGTTATGCCTTTGATGTTCTTTTTAATGGAGGTTTTTAAGCGTTACCTTAATTAACTATTCGCTCGTTTAGAACTTATAAGTAACAATATTTTGCATGTCAAGAAAAAGAGATAACAAATTACTAATTTGTAGATCTGATGAAAATATATTTTATTTTGAGAAATGGAAGTGTAGAATAGAATCTCGTAATAATTGGAAAATTCTTGGGTTAAGTTAAAGTTGATTTTCTTGAAACAATCATGCAATCGCTATTCTGTTACACCCATGCATACTCAAAGTCTAATTATTAATTAATAGTTACTTTACTATGATTTTCCTTAGTTACTTATTTTATTTTGTTTTTCCTTTCAGCATTTACTTATTTTCTGCCAAAGTGTATGTTAGAATTAAGGTGAATCTGGGTTGGCCCTAAAACTATACCATTGTGATTATAGTCTGGATCTGATCTGAATTAGCTAGTTGTGTACTGGATCTTGAACAAAGAACACTATAAATCAAAGGTCAGGAACACTTCTTTAGATCGATATCTCACGAGGAGAAATGTTAGGTAAAATGGTGGTTTAGGCCTTCAGTGATGACACATCTAGTATATTAAATGGTTCTGTTATCTACTATTCCTTTCTATATATTAGTATCTAAGTGAGAATAGTCATGAATTTATGATGTGATTTTCAAACCTTTTGCTGTGCACTGTTAATATGAATCTGCAATCTGTGTTTGTCACTGTTAGGGATATGATATGATCTGAACTATTTGCAGAGATCTAGCAGCATTTTATACTCGGAACTTTGCAGATAAGATGCCAGATATGAAACCACCTTTACTCCAGGTAACATCTAAAATATCATTTTTTTTCTTTTTATCAAATCATATCATGGAATTAGTAGGAGTTCTCCTGCTACATGCCTTCCTTTTTCCTTTTTAAGTGGAATAAATGATGATTGCAAATGCCAATGTTTTGTATGTGTGCTATATATATCCTCAGGAATAATCCAAAACATGCTCTGATCGTCAATTTGATCGTTTGATGCATGGTTTTGAATATTTCTTCAAGAGGCTGATTCAGTGACATTTAGAAACCAACTGGAGAAGTTACTATTATACATTTATTTTTTTCTGGAAGCATTTCAAAGCTTACAGTAAAATCGCAAAACCGCATCAAAAGTTCCATGATAGACAAGGATTTGTGTATGTGTTTCAACAGCTTTTGGTTAGTTTTTGGCAAGATGAAAGTGAACATGTGCGTATGGCTGCTCGCACTTTATTCCACTGTTCAGCTTCACGTGCAATTCCATCCCCTTTGTGTGGTCAGAGAGCTATTTATCATGCCAAACTTCTGAGATCCCTGAGTGAAGTTGGCAAGAATGAAGGTGACACTTTTTTAGAAGGAATATCTACTAATGGTTCACATGATATTTCTTCTTCTGAAGTTCAATCTTTAGAAGCTAGAACATCTACCAATGGTTTGTCTTCTGAAACGTCACCTAAAACAAAAGGAGATTTTCAGGAAGAATCTTCTGATGAGCCAGGTAAAACACAAGGGGTTACAAAGGCAGAAGAAAATGAAATTATTGCATGGCTAGAGTCATTTGAAGTGCCAGATTGGATATCTTGTGTTGGAGGGACCAGTCAAGATGCCATGACATCCCATATAATTGTTGCAGCTGCACTGGCATTATGGTATCCTAGTCTTGTGAAACCAAGTCTTGCCGCACTGGTGGTCCATCCATTAATAAAGTTGGTTATGGCTATGAATGGAAAGTACAGTTCAACTGCTGCAGAGCTCCTTGCAGAAGGTATGGAGGGTACATGGAAGGCATGCATAAGTTCTGAAATACCTCATTTGATTGCAGATATATTCTTCCAAATAGAATGTGTTAGTGGTCCTTCTGCAACCTCATCTGGACAATTTCCATCTGTACCATCTTCCATTCGAGAAATTCTAGTTGACATTCTTCTTCCAAGTTTAGCAATGGCTGATATTCTAGGCTTTTTAAGTGTGATAGACAGGCAAATCTGGTCTACTGCATCTGACTCACCTGTTCATGTGGTAGCTTTGACAACTGTAATCAGGGTTGTACGTGGTTCTCCAAGATATTTGGCACAGTACCTAGATAAGGTGAGTACTTCTGGGAAAGATGTGCATAGAACTTCAGAACTTAGATATCTTATTGTGAACTTTCTTATGACATGTGGCAGATATACAGGTGGTTAACTTTATATTGAACACCATGGATCCTGGCAACTCAGTCATGCGCAAAACTTGCCGTCAGAGTTCAATGACTGCTTTAAAGGAAGTTGTACGCGTATTTCCTATGGTTGCTCTGAATCACACGTCTACCAGATTGGCTGTTGGAGATGCAATTGGTTGGTTCAATAATGCCAGCATTTCAGTATATGACATGCAAAGGTATCGGTAATTAAGATTGAAGTTTTAGACTAAATAATGCCATATAATGCACAGTTAAATGCTAAGAATAAATATTAGTAGCAGATTATTATTTTTGCCATCCTGTTAACTGTGTATTAATTTAGAATTATGGCATGTTTAGTTGAATAGTGTATGACTTGAAACTATACCTGCGAAACAAATTTAGCACATACGAGTTCCTAACTCAAAGAGAAGGTTTTTGCAGTAGCTTAATTATCATTCATATCATAACAGTTATATGACTTTGCCGCTCTTCCTCCAAGATAATGTTGCCCGAAATTTGGAAGGCTTCATAAGTCCTTGTTAAAATAGAAGTATAAAAAAATTTCTTCAAGATAGAAAAAACTAGTTGAGATATTATATCATTTTAAAGAAAGGACAATTCCAAAGACGACATTCTTTTCCTTTCTATTTAAGATTATATTTTTTCACTAAGGCCTATCTTGCCCATCTGTACATTAGAGATGAAGCCTAATGGACTAAAGAGAACCTCACCTTCATTTTTAATTTCTCAGAATATGCTGCTAGAGTTTCAAAGAAGCTTAATTATTGATACACATTACAAAGTTGTAGATTAACCTAAAATCTTAATCAGAAAATGCTACTTTTGTAATGTTACTTGATTGTAGTTGAAAATAAATTATAGTGGAAGGGTTTATTGTAGGTTAGAGAAGATTTAATGGAGAGATTTGTGAACCTTACATCACTCATTGCTTATTATGTTGCACGGATATGGATATAGATACTGACATGAAAAATGTCATTGTAAACAATATAGGACAGAAACGTGGGGAATACGTTCAAACTAAAAAAAATAAAGGTGTGCAATAATATAAACTAAAATTATAAAAATAGATATTGCTCTAAAACCAATAATAATAAGATAAAAGGATCAGAAATAAGGAGAACTTGCCTACAATATGATATAGAATAGCACAAGTCTACCTAAAAAATTTCGAAGTAGGAAAAAAGCATTTGAAATGCTAACGAAACAAGGACATGTAAGTGCCAAATTTTGGAAATTACTAACATGCTCCACATGAATTGTTTGGCTGAGTATCAGTTAGTTTCAGTGTTAGAAACATTTCTTAGAGCCGACACGTCGACTTTCTATGGTCTCCTTGCAATAGATTATTTATGGTTCTTTGTTGAAATGTCAATGGAGTTCGTTTCACAATCAACGAAATGAATAGCCTCTTTGTAATTATGATCTATTTGATTGTGATCTCTTACAATTAAGTAATCCTAGAGTCTGATATTGCTTTAACTTAATTGATCCATTTCTCCAGTGTAACAAAGGTAAAGGTTTTGGATGCAAGTGGACCTCCTGGACTTCCAGCTTTGCTTTCAGGAGCATCAGAATCGGCATTGACCACAGTGATTTCTGCTTTAAGCTTTTCCCCTGACGGAGAGGTACTTTATCTTGTGCAACGTCCTCATTTTTAATGGCTGCTTCTGTCTGAATTTGCATTGTCATTGACAAATATGTTTGTGCAGAAGAAAAGTTATCATGTATCGAACTTTGGGCATCAAAGATTCAAAATGACTTGACTAACAAGCCAAATCAGCATCATATTCCTATTCCTAGTTGCAAAATTTGCTACTTGTAGTGAACTGTGAATATCATATGGTAGCACTTATTGTGAGAGTAGTTTAATGATTGTTAAAGTTAATTTCTTGAGTTATATTTTTCCTCTTAATCGCAGGGGCTAATTGCATTTTCTGAGCATGGTTTGATGATAAGATGGTGGTCACTGGGATCTGTATGGTGGGAGAAACTGAGTCGAAACCTTGCTCCAGTTCCGTGTACCAAACTCATACTCGTTCCTCCTTGGGAAGGATTTTCTCCCAATTCTTCAAGGTCTAGTGTTATGGCAACCATAATGGGACACGACAAACAGATTGATCTACAGGTTATTTCCCTTACTTTTCCTTCTGCAGAAATTGTTATGGATATGATGCAGAAAATTAAGAGTAAAATATTCTTGCCAGAAATTTATCACAGCATTTGCATGATTGATTTAGGTACTCAAAAAATATCTGGGTAATCCGACTTGGAATACATTAGGAGTTTGAAATAGCTTGATTTGAACTTAAAAGTCCCAGCATTTGATTTTCTTATATGCAAATTCCAGAGTCAATCCAAGAAGGCACAAACTGGGGTTTATTTGTAGGTTCACAAATAAGAGAGCACATCACAATTTGAACTTAAGGGCTTTGTATACACTTTTATTCGTTACGCTACAAGGTGCTGCCAAATATCTTTTTTTTCCTGATTGTATTGTCTATGCACTCTTTTCCAGGAGAACGCAAGAAGTTCTGATAGCACCGACATTTTGAAGATGTTATTACACAATCTTGACCTCTCTTACCGACTAGAATGGGTTGGTGACCGCAAAGTGGTTCTTTCTAGGCATGGTATGGAGTTGGGCACCTTCCCATTATAAGTAAGATCAAGGAAAGGAACAGCCAAAATTTGAGATGAACATTTCATGGATTTAACAAGGTGTTTCTTGAAACCACACACTTGTTGTCCGAAAATTTTTCTGAGGCGGACAGATGGATTGTCATCATTGTATGATTTGTATGCTTCCTTTGGAGAATATCATAATATTTCCCAGTTTTTGTTTTCCAGTTATGGGTTCCCAGATTAGAATCTTACAAGTTACAACCCCTTGGGCTTTATTTTTAATGTATTCTCATATCAATGTTTCTCGTAAATTATGGGGTATCTTGTACTTGGCTGGATGAGAAGTTTCTAGTCTTGTTTTTCTCTCTGGGGCTGTTTTTGTATATGATTTTGTGGAAGTATTTTACTAAATTCTGTGTTTCTTCGTATTGTCTGCAAATTTTTTTCTACCTTGGTTTTTACTTAGGTTGCATTTGACGTTGCTTCTTGCAGTCCAACAACTATTGACATTCACATGTTTTTTAAAGTAGGCATTTTCATATACTATTAGGAAAGCAGGTGACCATCAATTCCAAACTTGGATTGATAACTAACATGTTAGTTGTTGAAAATTAGCATTATTCCTCGTTATTGCATATGCATACAACTGTATATTTTTTGTACTTTTATATTAGATTTATTGCATTTTCTGCTGAAACAATAGATTCCAAGTTGTTTGACATTGCTTTCTGTTGGCTTTGGATTACCCGTCTTATTGCGCGTTTGGGGTTGTTTTCTACTCAAACTGTTCTTTTGTACAAAAAAAAAACATAATTTTACATGTTTTTCGGGGAAGTATGTTAAAAATAAATAAGGGATATCAAACTCCCCTTATCATTTACGTTTTTTGAAGTTTGGTCAAATGGAATATGCTAGCTGATATTTCTTTCATAGCTTCATTTCAAAAACCTTATTTTAGCTACAAGTAGAATGGCCCTTTCTCCCCTTAAACACTTTTATTATGGTCAAATGAGAGTAGATACTGAAATAATTGTTTATTTTGAGTTTAACGCATGATATGATTTATGTAAAAGGTTCTTCAGTTGGAAAGTTGTTTGAATATTTGTGTATTTAAACGTTAATACGAACAAATTTTTTTTGAACTCTTAAAAAAGGATTACAATTTAAAGAATATTACATCAATATCAATAAAGTGATGAACATATTATTATTATGTGTAATAAGTCATTTTGGCGCAAATGTTAAGCTGAAGTTGATTTCTAAATATTAGCTCATCGCCATATCACATTGAGCCTTTGATATTTTAAAATATGTAAATATTCTAATTTAATATCGAGGGAGGGTTATGTTATGAACATGCGGTATACCTTTGAATGATTGATATGATATTACAACTAGACCTAGTTACAAGTCCGTTAACACGTTCAAACCCGTTTTTCATGAAATGAGTTTGGACAAAATAATAAGTACATATACAATTAATTCCTTTTTAAATTGAATTTCATGAACATAACTAGTTGATTCAATTACATTACATGTAACTGACTATAATTGATAAGGGAGACAATGCATTAAATCGAAAAATTAGTAACTAAATCAACAAAAAATTGTAAGAATCAGGATTAAATATGCAATTTTCTTTACTGAAAATTTGATCTTGCCATTATATATTATAATCAAAGTAGTTTTATATGTTGATGACACATGTTATGTATACTTATTTCAATGCAATAAGTAGCATTTTTGACTATGAAGTAATGAATAATGATGGTATGGTCTATAACGGGCTTATGCATATCATCAAATTGTGTCATCAATATTATTTTAGCTTTCTCAATATATATTAGTATATAATTTTCTATAATGAAGTTACAGATGCAATATTTGCATTAGGAATTTAGGAGTTTGATGTACGCACTCCATTACTGTACTTTTCCAAGGAGTTAAATCATATTGATCATCTTTTTCAACTTTATACTTTGTAATAAACATTTTCGTATTTTGTTTACGTTATATAAAACACCACAAACTCATATTTATTCCATTTAAATAACAGATTGAAATTGATATTTTTTACAAATTAATCATTACTTTTTTATTTTTTTATCAATAGATGAGTGGTATAAATTTTGATCCAATAATAAAAATGGTCAAAGTAATTGTTACTTTGAACAAAGTAAACTTAAAAAACTTCTAAAATTCACTGACAAAAAAAGTTTAAAAATAATATCCTATACAAAATAAAAAACAGAAAAATAAAGGTTTAAGGCAATGTGAAAAAATTAATAAATAATTAAAAATGAAATATGAATTTTTTGTAAAAATTGAGTGTCGAACTAAGAACCTCTCATTTCCACTTCAAAAGGTGTAACAATTAAGTTACAATAATCAAAATGGAATATAATAAAATATTTGTTTCTTAATAACATTTATACGTGTAAAAAACATTTTATTATAGTTTTAACTAATATGAAAAATATACGGAAAAGGTCACGTAAACAGAATGGGTTTAGACATTATAATATGAAACTTTATGTATTTGATTTTTGTGAAAAATTCATTGTATTCGTAGAACTATATACTTTTTAGTTAACCAAGATAATACTTAATAGTATCTAATGTAGAAAACTAAATACTTTTATACTTTTATTGTCTTTATGGCATACAAGGTATAACTTCATAGAAATTTTTTTAACTTTATCAATAATTAATATACTCATTTATACAGTGAAATAAGAGTCTCTTCTAATTCCATCCCTGATTTTATATTTATGCCACATGATTGAATAATGATATAAATTTAATTTATTATCATATAATTAAAAATTGTGTGGAGATGGACCATAACATATTCGTGAACATAGTTCTTTTATACGTATTTTTAAAAAAAATATTTATCTCATTGGTTTTACAGTAATAACAAATAAAACGTTCATCTCATTCCACCCGAATATGAACTCGAACCTGTAATCATTAGAATGATGAAAGTGAAACTTTTATGTTGAAGCGGAGAAGAAATTATGCAACACATGATTCAATTGAACAATTACACAATTTAATTACACCTTGTAAATAACTAGCTTTTGATATAAGAATGAATTGGATGTCTAAAATAGAAATGTATTATATGATATAGAATCTCAAGCCTAGTCGATCGTGATAAAAAAATTTATCTATGCAGATCCGTTTATCCTTTATTGGAGTTCTGGCTCCGCCACTGCATATATAGTACTACAAGGACCAACTATACGTACGAGTTGCACAAATTAAAGATCCGAAAAGAGTTTTCCCTTTAAATATCAACATTTTTATTATTAATTAACATTGATGAAGAAGTTGGATGATATTGAGAAAACTTCTGAAAATTCTCTCAATCCATATGTACTCATGAATTGGTAAACATCTACATCATAATTTTCACTATTTGAACAAGTGAGTCCATATTACTGATTGATTCGTGAAAGTTAAGCGCTGATTTTCTGAACTGTTATTCAGTTCTGTTTAGTCCAAAAACAACATAACATGAGCTAGAAAGATTTTTTGAATGCACAAGGTAAAACTACATTTTTTATCCAATCATGGACCAAATTTTAATAGTCAGTTCGGACTTCAATTATGTAGTTAAAATAATAAAATGTAGGTCAAACACATCAACACCCTTTCAACTTAGTAACAAAAGTCTAATGTCATTTTGAAATCCCTTCAACTTGGTAAAAATCAACCGAATTTTGACACGTGACATTGAGCGGATTAGGTGATTCACTTTTACCAAGTTAAGAGAATTCATTGAAACTTTTGAAAGTTAGGCTGACATCAAACTTTGGTTATAAAGTTGAGGAGATCAATAATTTAAAATGTACTACAAATTACTAGACATAAACATCACATCTACACATTTAAATGCGAAGCACCGTAAATTCTATATTCTCATATATAGGGTCAATCATATACATTTGAACATTATGTACTACTCCCTCCGGTTCCTAATATTTATCGTTTTAGAATTTTCATCAAAACCAATAGGACATTCAATGCACTATAAAATGACTACTTTAACCCTTTTACTTTATAATAAAATTCTCTCTTTTCTTAATTACCAACTTATAAATTAATCTACACTTAATATCTTTCCTCATTTATGCAAGGGTAAATTAGAAAAATCTTGTTAAAAAGTGCATTGATATTTTAAAATGATAAATATTAGGAATCAAAATCCAAAATCTAAAATAATAAATATTAGGAACCGGAGGGAGTACAAATTACTAGACATAAACATCCTATCTACACATTTAAATGTGAAGCACTGTAATTTCTATATTCTCATAAATAGATTTAATCGTATACATTTGAACATCAATTCCGGTTCAATTTCACGCAACTGGAGTTAAAGCAACATATAGAGAAAAGTGTGGGTGCGTATGAAACCTAACAAACTAATTAATATGTATACATCAACCACAAATAGAATACTCACTCTGAAATTAAAATGTTCTAATTATAGTAATTTATATTAATTATTAGTTGCATCCCAAGATGTGGGTGGACTTCAATCACATGTATGGGGTAATTTAAGAAAAATTATATAATTAATTTCAAAAGCATGTAACATTATAATAACATGGCTGTCTCGGAAAAATACGAGGCCCCGAGCAAAAAATAAAAACAGGCTTTTTCCTATGCATAGAATGTCAACATATATTGCAAAACAATACAATTATCATCATAATGTCCACTAGCATGTTATGCAATGTATTTTAATAAATACTAACACGTTGTAGACGAAATAATACCAAATTGTTGCAAAAATGTTTTGCTGATGATAAAAATGTTAAAAATTTTGGGGTATCTAAATATCAGAAGCTTTGATCGATCACTTATGAGATTTCTTAATGTTCAACTATATATTACCTTAAACATTAATATAATTTTGAACATTAATATAATTTTGAACTAGCTAGCAAATTTATACATTACTATATAATATTGATCTAATTTCATGTTGCTGCTTGTTAAATCAATAAGAATTTGAACTAAAAAATTTTTAACCTCAATAAATAATTAAAATTTCATTTTCCATTACATCTCACTATTATTTTGTAGATATACATGTTATGTTTCGGAACTTCGTCTAAAAAATATGATAGCAATGAAATCAAATGTTAAAATAATACGTTTAGAACAATTTTTAAAATAATTGTAACAAACTTGTATATAAACTTGTTATATAATTTATATAATATTTTTTTATTTGAAAATTTTACTATATATATATTTGATATATTAATTAATAAATTTATAATTTTAATGTATAGAAGATAAATTTTATTGTGTTAAAGAGTAAAGATCAAAAAATAATATGTAAATAAATATTAGATCAAGAAAATAGAGTATAATAAGAAAATAAATAATGAAGAAAAAATTAAAGATGAAAACAGCAACTAGGTGTTCGATCCCTAGATGCTGGACTGATAAGAGTGTGAACTCCTACCGCTACAACAAAGTTAAACTTTGACTATCTCTCCACTTGCTCCTGTCCATAACCGATCTTGATTAATAAGACTTCTTAACGACGTCGTGGTGTGGGTACAATTAATAAATAAATATTTATAAAAGTACTACCCGCACTTACCCAGGCTCGTAGAGTCTAGAGAAGGGCCGTAGCTCGAAGGAGTTGTAGCTAGGAAGTATTTTGACATATATATTAATTAGTTGATTTTGCGATTCAAATTCGTTATTGCCACATGGAGACAACCCTAACTCTAACATTGCTTTAAACGTTGATCTTAAAGCTTATTAAAAATGTTATATATTTATATCAGACTTAACTTCTTCCCATTGAAAATCAGTATATAGAATACATCTAAAATTAGGTCACGCAATCTGTCCATTCCCCCATGTCATTTGCAGTTATATGTCTTTCAAACATATTTTTATTTGGCCATTTTCCACCTTCCAATTCTTCTATAAATACCATACACAATCCAAGAAGCAATGCATGAATTATTAAATCTCCAAAGTATCAATCAATTCATTAATTTTAGTAAGTGCACAATATATTAGTTATGGTGAAGAAACCCACAAATATTGGAGTGCTTCATAAATATTGGGTTGTTTATATAATTGTAGTTGTGTTGTGTAGTGATTGTAAAGGTGGATTAGCCATAGAAAATGAAGAATTTTCATTAAGATCATCTTCATCTTCTAGCTATGGAGATGCACTAAGCAAAGCAATAATGTTCTTTGAAGGTCAACGCTCTGGGAAGTTGCCTTCTAATCAACGAGTCAAATGGAGGGCCAATTCTGCTCTTTCTGATGGAAATCCCGACAAGGTTTCTCTTTTTCTTTCTTGTGAATAATATTATAAATGATGCTTAGTTATTTTTATAATCTTAGTTTAATGATATGTGACGAAATATGTGTGAATAGGAATAAAATCAGATGTTCCGAGAATGATGTCTTCTTTTCATGTTTTTTATTTGATTTTTGACACGTATTGGTTTTGTATGAGAGAAAAACTGAAAAAATTATAAAAACTTGAACATGTTAAATATTAAATAAGAGACATGAACAAAGACACCAATTTGTATAATTTGGCGGGAATGCGTTCACAATGAAATATTCACACAAGATTTGCTAGGATTGTTTTGCTTAGGTTTCTCACATGCGATGCTTAGTTCTAAAAGGCAGCGATGAACTAACTATGTAGAGAACACAAAATTTAAGTTAGTTTAGAGGCGAGAAAGTGTAAAACTGCAGTCAACTTGTTACAAAGAAGAGTATAAATGTACTATTTGTTATGTGTATCATTACAAAACCTTTTGCATACCACATGGTTCAATACTATTGATATGATATGATTATAGCACTTCCAGATCAAATTTGTTCGATGACACTATTATCATGTCATGTTACCGAAACCATGAGTCAGCCTTGGACCTATACTCCTTAAAGTATACATAAAGTGGGTCTTTTGGAAGTAATATAACATCTATATTTTAACTTTCTTACATCAAACAATAGGTTTAAGTGTTTGATTATGATTATTAAACAATTGTTTCAGAATTAAAAATAAACAAAAAAAAATTGTAAAGAAAAACAAATAGCAACAAATCAAGTGGTTCCTAATCTACCCACATGAATTTGTGTATTTGACACCAAACACTTAAAAAAATTAAGTGAATAAATTGAACCCACCCAGGTAGAACAGTAAGAAGTGCACTAATAAAAGCACGTGTATGGCAGGTGAATTTAGTAGGAGGATACTATGATGCAGGAGATAATGTGAAATTTGGATGGCCAATGTCATTTACTGTAACATTATTGAGTTGGTCTGCTATTGAATACCAAAATCAAATCTCTTCTGTCAATGAACTTACCAATCTTCGTAGTGCAATCCGCTGGGGCACTGATTTCCTCATCAAATGTCACACTTCACCCACCACTTTTTACACCCAGGTCTGTTTTATTTTATACGTAAAATTCATATTTATAAAGCATATAAACTGATATAATAAAAAAAGGACAGGTGGGAGATGGAAACAGTGATCATCAATGCTGGGAAAGACCAGAAGACATGGACACAGCAAGAAGTGTTTACAAAATAACACAAAATTCACCTGGTTCTGAAGCTGCTGCCGAGGCTGCCGCTGCTCTTGCTTCTGCTTCTCTTGTCTTCAAATCTCTTGACTCCACTTATTCCTCTTCTCTCTTATCTCATTCCAAATCTGTAATTTTCTCTACCCTTTTTATTATCTTAATTATAATATTAATATCAATGGTTTTTTTGTGATATGCTTCTCAAATTAATTACGGATGTTCTGTTTTTGTTTAGCTTTTTGAATTTGCTGACAAGTACAGGGCATCTTTTAAAGATTCCTGCCCTTTCTATTGCTCCTACTCCGGCTATCAGGTAACACTTAATTTAATTTTTCTCTATTCAACATTAAAACATGGCGGCTAATTTATTGGTTCTGTAAAATTGTTTTTATAAAAAGGATGAGTTGTTGTGGGCTGCCACGTGGCTACACAAGGCAAGTGGAGACAACAAGTACTTAAACTATGTCTCAAGCAACCAAGGGTGGAGTCAAGCTGTGTCTGAATTCAGTTGGGACAATAAATTTGCCGGAGCTCAGACTTTGCTTGCCAAGGTAAAATCGCTCCATTTTGTTTACCTTAAACATAACTTATGGATCAATTTTTTTATCAGTAGAGTCCACGTGGACATGCATAGATTGGTGTAACATCAATTACGTGACATGATATCATAACTTGTAGTAAAATCGTGTCAGCATTATATAGTTCAGCTCGGCTTGAATTAGATGAAACTTATTTGTGTGCAGGAATTCTACGGTGGGAAAAAGAATCTGGGAAAATTTAAGAATGATGCAGAGTCTTTCATATGTGCATTAATGCCTGGAAGTAGTTCTCTACAAATTAGAACAACTCCTGGTATGAATATAAATTCAATTGAATATCCTAAACCCAAATAATTTATTTATTGGGTAGTTTAAGAAAATTAAATGTGTCAATTTAAATTTAATATGCAGGTGGGCTGTTATACATTAGAGATAGTTCTAATTTGCAATACGTGACCACTTCTTCAATGGTGCTATTTATGTACTCCAAAATTTTGACTACAAATCGCATTAATGGAGTTCAATGTGGTTCCGCACACTTTTCTGCCTCTCAAATCAAATCCTTTGCAAAATCACAGGTATTTATTTGTTTTTACCATTTCTCATTTTGAAGTTTCCATTTCAACTTTTAACCCATACCAAACTATAATACCCTTTGCTCAAGTTAACCCTTTTTTGTTATTCGCCGCATAGCCGTTTTTGAGGGGCGGCCAATAAGGGCGACAACTCAGGACCTGTGGTTAAGAGGAGTTCGAAATCAAATTATTAATTTTCAATTTGTAGTGTATTAAATATTAATATTTATTATTTGAGTATATACTAAACTGTAATTTTACGAAAAAAAATTGATCAAATGTTGCAGGTTTGATTAGTAACATTTTCAGAATTGTTACTTTTTATTATAATTTCTAAAATTTGAAGCATTTTTACTTTGATTTTTATTTGGCCATGCCCCCAAAATGTTAGGAAATGGTCTACCTCATGTTGCTTTTTTTTTTTTATTATTATTAATAGGTGGACTATATACTTGGAGAAAACCCAATGAAGATGTCATATATGGTTGGGTATGGGAGCAAATACCCAACCCAGTTACACCACAGAGGCTCATCAATCCCTTCAATAAAAGCCCACCCATCAAAAATAGGGTGCAATGATGGGTTTTCAACTTACTATTATTCATCTAAATCCAACCCAAACACACACGTGGGTGCCATTGTTGGTGGTCCTGATTCAAATGACCAATACAAAGATGCTCGATCTGAGTATTCTCGTGCTGAGCCCACTACTTATATCAATGCCGCCTTTGTTGGTTCTGTCGCTGCCTTAATCGATGGGGCAACATTTCTCGATAAAGCTGCCAATGCCACAACGCTATTCGTTGTTTAGTTCTCGATTAGGGTCATTCAGAGAACTGATAGTGTAACATCAATCTGAATTCTGCTATACACGTTTTAGTATTATCAATGTTGCAAACGTGTAATAATAATACAATAATTGCAAGTTAGTGTTTTTTAACTATAGCCTCTGAAATTGTTTATTTGTAAAATGTTGTTTTACTATGAAAGTTAAATTTCAGTATTTAATAAGTTATAAGTTAAATCAGTTTCATACTTTTTATTTAGCAAATATTGTATGCGTTCCACCCAAAAAAAAGAAAATTGATATGCAAATTTTTTTAAGATATATATA
>CATIWQ010206127.1:0-19190 GCA_949673415.1 Euphorbia schlechtendalii | reverse complement strand
ACATACATATATATATATATATATATATATATATATATATATATATATATATATATATATATATATATATATATATATAAAAGAAATCGGTATAGATTATCTCTACGAACAAGTATAGCAAAGAAAACATGCAAAATCATTAAACATATTACTTACACTTGACTAATTTAATAGATTCAGTTCTAGATACTCAAATATTCAATTATTCACCGCAGAGTAACAAATGAAATGGTTTTTCTAAATCTAGTGCAAATGAATTAAGATGATTATATGAACCTGGATAACATTACTACTATGCTTAGTACGGGTCGCTCTCATATAGCCATATTTAGCAAGTTACCATTCCATAAATGTTGGCTCACTAAACAACGTTATAATCACAAATCCAGTGATTATACACAATCTCGTTAGCCCCGAAACTACTCTTAAAGTTAACTCAAAAAAATATAACTTGATTAATATAAAAGACTCAACACGAAATACACATTATGACACATAGACATATCATAAACTACGAAATAGAAATTATAAGTAGAAAGCAAAGCAAAGTTGTAAGGTATGCAAGTGAAAGCTAAAGTTGATCAAACCGTATCCACTCTCTGATGGGAGTTGTCAATTCTCGCAATTCCTGCGTCTGCTTTGAATTCGGTCTCGACTCGTATAGAACCTCCTCTAGGATGCTATTCTTTGTGATTATCGAATAAACGAACGTTAAAGAATGAAAACTTTTATTGATAAGTGATTTACAATTACACTTATACAACAATCGCTCGAATATGTAGAGAAATCTAGTGATCGAAATAAGGTTTGAATCAATTATACATTTTCTTGCTAACTTAGAACGAACGAAATCTACACGATTTTTCTCTCTATCTATACATACACATAAACACACATATATACCCTCTATGTCACATTAAGTTCCCACACACCATATGTGCCACGAAAATGGTTGTGTTTAGAGCACTATTTATAGAGTACGAAGGGTTGCTTCTATCGAAACGAAGAGTTGTGTCTATTGGCGAAAGATTGCATCACTTTATTGTGACTGGTTGAATTAGTTTGATCTTATCCACAAAGGAAAGGCACCTTTTCATGATTGGTTGACTTCCAAAAGGTGTCTTATCATTTGTTAGTTGATGGCGGTTGATCATTTTTATCCGGTGGTTGAAAGAAGGGTAGAGTTGACCAAAAACTGTCAAGGTCGCGACCGCGAATGATTGTCGCAACTATGAATACTTGGTTGGCAATGTTGAGAAAGTTAACAAGTCGTAATCGCGATATGTGTGTCATGATCGTGACATGCCTTTTTCACATGATTCCTCTTTGCGATTTCTACCGATCTTTGATATCTTCTATCCTTTACTAAATCCTTAAGTTCCACGCATCTTTTTACACCTTTTTCACCATTTTTTCATAGATTTCCATTTTAAATCATTTTACTCCCAAGATTTACCTAGTACCTGCATTTGCATAAAAAACAACTACATACCTCCTGAAATCTTTTATATGAAGTATAAAAATGACTTAAACTATAGTGTTTAATGTGTAAAATTATCATGATAATAAGTGTAATTATACACTTATCAGTTGACGATGCTTTGCCGGATGCCTCTCTAGTTCAATTTGCGGATGACATGATTTATTTTCTCTCGGGTGATAAAACACTCATTGAACCGTTTATTCGTATCCTCCGGTGCTATGAATTAATTTTCAGATTAAAGATAAATTTTCACAAGAGTTCTTTAATCATAATTAATGTGGACAACTCAATCACTTGGTTATGCGCATATAAGTTGGGCTACAATAGAGAACTTCCATGTTCGTTATATCAGGACTCCATTGAGCTATAAGTGATTAAATCGCAGCAATTGGAATGCGTTGGTTGGGAAATTTCATAATCGCTTCGCTTCATGAAAAGGAACATGTCTCTCTTATGCGGGTAGAGAGGTCTTGGTCAAATCTATCCTGGCATCAATTCTGATTTCTATGCTATCTCTATTTAAGCACCCCGATCATTGTAGAAAGCAAAATAGTAAGCTTAATTTAGAATTTTTTATGGAGAGGCGATGCGACTAATTATGGCATTTGCAAAGTGAGTTGGGACAC
The DNA here is from genome assembly GCA_949673415.1 of Euphorbia schlechtendalii. Taxonomy (NCBI): domain Eukaryota; kingdom Viridiplantae; phylum Streptophyta; class Magnoliopsida; order Malpighiales; family Euphorbiaceae; genus Euphorbia; species Euphorbia schlechtendalii. Next base: position 17,081 of record CATIWQ010206127.1, on the reverse strand, counting down.
GATTAATTTACCTAAGAATCTAGGTGGTTTATCGATTCTCAACTTCAAGCTTACGAATAGTAGCCTTCTCCTCAAATGGCTTTGGCATCTTCGATATGTAAATGACAATTCGCTTTGGGCGATCTTCTATGAAAGGAGGCACGGTTTTGATTCTTGGTGGAAATTATTTAATTCGGATCGATCGAAACTTTCACCGATTTGGAGAGATATTATTGCATGTTGCTACCGAAACTCAACTTTTTAGGATTTTTTTCAAGAAAAATGTTGTGGTTCGGCTTGACAATGGAACCTCGATTAATTTTTGGTTGGATAATTGGACTTCGAGGGGATCATTGAAGGAGTTATTTCAGAATTTATGGGTGTTGTGTTCCCGGAAAAACACAACTCGGTCAAGATATGTGTTCGGCACTGTTTGGTAGCGGGCAGCAGGTTCGACAGCTATGGATTAGATGGCTTCGGTTTTCAGATCAAACTCAATGTCGGGAGCTAAAGAAAATGATCGTGGCTGCTATCCCATCTATTTTCCCTTCGTTCACCACTGACACAAACATTGATGCCCGACTCCATTTGATTTTCCCAGAAAGCGAAGATTCTTTAATTTGGAAAATCAGCATCAACAATAGATATTCGGCCGGATCGTTTAGCACGGGCTTTTATAACGAGGAAAGATGGTAGCCCCCTCAAATCTCATTTCGACTCATTTGTAATACGTGTATGCTTCCCCGGGTTCACTTCTTTGGTTGGCTAATGTTCCATAGAAGAATTCCGACAAAGGAATTTCTTTTATCTCGCAGATGTGGCTCTATCACGGAATCAATGTGCCCTCTTTGTCTGGCCTTGGAAACCTTAGAGCACTCACAATTTTTTTTGCAAAGGGAGCTGATCCGTTTGGTGTAGTGCTCTAAGTTGGATTGGAATTTCAGCCCCCACCCCAGGAAACACATATAATTTTCTTTTGCTTTGGAGATCCTTCTTTTCGAATGGAGTTAAGAGAGTTTGCAATGGCACTTTAGTTCTCAATCACATGGAGCATTTGGAAAAAAAGGAATAAATTCATTTTCGAAGGTGTTCTTGACCGCCAATATTTGTTTATTGTAAATGTATACCGTTGTTGGTTTCATTTCAAGATTAGGAAGAAATCATTTTCTTTGTTGTTTTCGAATCTTTTAATTGATCCATCTTTGCTTTGTAATTGAACTATGTATTTATTTGGGCAATTCACATTTTAGGACGCGCTCTTCTAAGTAATAAGAGGAGTGGGTGTTTTGTAGGCAAGCGAACGCATCAACCTAATTCGGACGTTCGCCCCGAAATTTTCCACCCATTTCAACCTTTTTCCGATAGAGGGACAAATTGTTCCTCCGGAGGTTTTCAAAAAAAAAAATCACATGTTCGAGTCCACATCATGGTGAAATTTTTATTTGTTATTATTGTAAGCCCAATGAGGTAGTATTTAAAAAAATATATAATTATTTAACACTTATTTTATATCATTTTAAAATAACCATAGGTAAACTGTATACAAAGTTACAAACTAAGAAATACGCCTTAAAGTATTTATAACTTACTGAAAAAATCAAATATAGTATACCAATATGTATAATATTTTAAAGAGAAAAATTTTCTAAAATTGCATCTCAAAGTATTTAACGATTTTTTATAAAAGAAATGAAAAATAAGATTAAAAATATCAAAATTTAATAAAAAAACATAATGATGAAATCAAAGTTAAAAATATTAAGGTTTATGATCAGTATTCTACTTTTATGTAATTATTTATACTAATTAGAGTATTTTGGTATATGTCTTGGATAATTAGCTACTATCGACCTATTATTTTCAATTAAACAAAAAAAATAAGCAGCATTATTGCCATTTTATTTTGACTATTTTCTATTATGAATTTATTTTGGCGCTCCACTTTTGTGTAATATACCTAATTTATATTACTTAATATTATCATTCAATTAGATTGACATAATATGCCAGTCGCCGTGACCATAACTTCCATAAGATGGGTGCATAAAGAAATACCCGAGTGGCCGAAATTGTAGAAAACTATAAATAATTTTATCAGTCTTACTTTGACCTGATTTTTCTTCAAATATTCAATTTTGTAATCATTGAAGTTATATCTTTCTCTTTGAAACAACATATAGTTAGTCTTCGTTCATAAATTAGTTTATTTTTAAGCGAAAGAAGAATCAACAAAAAAAATTATAGAGAATGATGTATGATGAAATAAATTCAGTGGAATATAAATTAGTAAGTGCTTAATATTTTTGGGATTAATACAAGAATAGAAGCTTTAAATTTTTTTAAAATAATTTCATGACACATGGAATATGTCTGTGTCTGCTTAAAGGGTAGTCGTGCACATAGAAATGTCGGAAATGACATGAGATCTATGATTCAATCTTTATCAACTTAAACTTTTGATTAACATATATGGATAAGGTAAGCTAAATACATCTTTACTAATCACTAAACTTTTTGAAGTTTCCTTTACCTCTAAATATCATGTGTTTGTAATGTCATTTTTTTTATTTTTATATCTCTAATCAAAAGCTAATACTAACACGTGACGTTAAGAGATCATACTGGTGCACTTTTATTAAGTTTCTAAGGACTAAGAGAAAACTTTGACAGTAGATCACAAGGACCAAGTTCAGATGATAAACATGTAATTGACACAAAAAGAATTATAATATATAGTATGTTGCTATTATATTACTGTTGTTATTTTAAAGAAAAATTTCACAAATGTGATTGTGTTATATGATAAAAAGAGAACTAACTCTGTAATGCTTTTTATATGATTCAAACTTATAACTCCTAAAATCATAAATGTACTCGGTTTTGACCACTGGGTTTAAGAAATTGTCCCAATTAAACAATATTACGACTAAAATATTTAATACAGTATAAATTATTGAATAAAAAGTGTTCAATAAATTAGTTTTATAGTTATGATCTTATGCTAATCATGCATGATTAAAATTGAATTATTCTATTTTGTATCAATCATGAACTTATTAAAAAAACACATCTAACCTCAAACTTTTAATGTTTCAGATGCGCTCTGAACTTATATTAAATGCATTAGTTTGCCCTATCATTGTCATGTGTCAGTTTTTTATTGGTTTGACATTTTAAAGATGTAATTTTTTGTATTTTTCCATTTCCATCCAGAAATTAACACATAGCATTAAGTGGAAAAACTTATATATTTTATATATGTTTCAGGGAATATCTGAAATTTTAAAACATTTCGAATGATAAATTATTTTTTGAAACAAATTCGAGGAATGAATATTGCATTTAGCCTTCTATTTTCATAAAAATCATGTACAAAGAGATATTTGTGTTTACCACAACAAAAATGGATGGAAAGCTACAGATGATGCAATTAGGTGTAACGCTGACATCAACATTAATAGAAAATTGGTGTCATAATTTAGGTTGTATATAACACGGCTGAAAGTAAGTCATTTTGTACCGGGATTTTATGACATTTCATTTTGGTCAAGTCACTAGCATTTTAAACCAAAATTTTTTGAAAATTAAATATTTTAAGATGCCCCATAAGTTGACTTGAGTCTTTCTCTATCTTTCCATTCCAAAATAATGGGCAGATTTAAAAGGTTAGAGCTTAAGTAACTCCTTAATTTGTTACTAATCAAATTTGATATTCACCAAATAATTTTTGATTTCAACCTACACCTACTTACCAACATTACTACAAAGGCTTTTGATCCAATTGTGTCTCACTACCTGTAATATATCACTCTTGATTCCATATTATGAACTTTTGATGTAATCGTATATATTTTTAAAATCGAAAAAAATAATCCACAAACTTCAATTCATTATATATAGTAAAAAAATAAGAATATAATATATATAACTTTTAAAAGATTTCTATATGTCTCATATTCGATTTACATTCAGAGTGCAGTGAAATGAGGATTATATTTTTCATTTAATGTAATCGCACATGTGCATATTAAAAAAATAAACTAAGAAACATTATTTGAATGTATGTGTGAATGTAGTTTATTATATGAATTGTCAAAGTAATTAAACAAGTGAAGTTTCCATATGATCATTTGGTTTGAAAATAATATAGAATAATGTCCAAAGTTTTTGGACTTGAATTAAATGGAAGAATTTATTGAAATCCAATTAAATGTCAAATAATTCCTAATCTTCATCATTGCCCCTATACAAAATGCTTAACTGCCAACTTGGATAGTACCCCTTCCTGCCTTCTTGAATTGAATAAAATTGGCACTAAGTAGGTTAAACCATTGACTTGACTACCTACCGTATTATTCACAAAAGGAATAAAATTCTACGAGTTGGATGTCGTTGCATTTCTCTCCTATAAAACACCAAGGGCTTTTTCGGTAAATATAAGAGTTTGACTCTCAAAGTTGGTTCATACTAACAAATCAATAACACGTAACTCATTTTTCAAGGTTATGCTTTTGGGTTTACGTGATTTTTTAATCACTATAACATTGTAGTAGCTCTTTTTCTCGGCTATTTTATTTGAATTGTGTAACAAATCTTCTAAATAAAATTTCATCTTATTTTTATCTTTAAAACAATTTCAAATTCAGAATTGGTTTAACGCATTTATATGTGGATAAAGATTATACTGATGGATAATGAATTTAAATAAATGCTTTATGTCACTCTTATATCAAGTATAAAGCTTTCATGCCATGATATTTTCATTGGGAATTTGAGTATTGTAAGGAGTAATGAACTATATACATGCACTATATCACTACTATACAAATTATGAGGCCTTCATGTCATGATTTTTGCTGAGAAAACTGTTGAGAATATAAACAAGAAACAAATGCATTATACTACTCTTATACTAGGTAATGCTATCAAAACATGATTTTTGCTAGCATTTTAATATCTACTGTGCAAATAAATAAAAAGTAGGTGATAAAAAGGCATTTTACCAATCCTGTATCAAGTTTTCCTAGAATTTAAAATCTATTAAGAAAATAAATAAAAAAGTGGGTGGCATAAAGGCATAATTTTACCACTTTTTATAACATATAAGGCCTTTACAATTTAGTTTTTGCTGGAAAAATTAGTAATATTATGAATATAAAGAAGAAATTGACTATTTAAAAGCTACCACTTTGTTCCAAAAATTTCAAATTTGATGTAGTTTTAAAGATAAAAGGAGACGAATAAAATATTCTAAAATGTGGTATTGAAAAAATTAACATTTTGTGACATACAATTATTTTAAATTGTAAAATTCAAAATAGAAGAAAAAAGATTGTTACAAATAGGTGTTCATATCACATAAAAGCAAAATTTAAAAGTTACAAAGAGGGGTTCATTTCACATAAAAGAAAAATTTAAAAGATTGTATATCACATTTTATGATATACAATTATTATAAAATGTAAAATTAGAAATAGGAGAAAAAATATTGTTACAAATAGGTGTTTGATAACAGCCCGCTTAATGGCCCATAGCCTGTGAGGTCCATTTAGCCCAGACGACTAGTCAACCATTGATACAGAGCAATGGTTATGGCTATGCAACAGTACTTGAGCGGTTAATGCACTATAAGAGCGGTTACTACCTCTATCTCAGCATGATCCGAGAGGTTTATATCACGATTCTCGATCCACTATCAATTTCACTTTCTATAGAGTTGCTCGGGGTACGTAATTCAACTATTCTGAATAGATTCAAACTATCATCATCCCCGTTGTTAACTAAATTGATCATCGGAGAGGCTTTGCTGGAACCCCGGCCGATCATATATAACCTTTGTCTATCTTGCAAATAACACATATTTGGATTGCTCGACATCATTGGTACGGTGAGCGTGGAACACCTTCATTCAAAACTTCAATCATGGATCCTAATTCGTCAAAGTAAATCATTAAGCACACTTCTAACCCAACAGATAGCTGGAATAGGGCAGACAATGCTTTTGTCAAAACTGTGAATTCACCTAGCCCTAGGACGTCCGGGGAAATGTCTTGAAATTCATTCCAATCTCTGAGGAAGTGGAGAAGGACTTGGAGGCCTGGCTCCTGCCTAGCGTAACTTCATCACTAAGTACACCAAGTAGTTGATGAACACCATGGCGACGGGGCAAGACGCCATAAATGAGGAGAAATTGGCTCGAGAGGCTAGTGAGAAAAGGCTTAGGGCCCTAGAAGCTGCGCTACAATATAAAAAGTTGGACGGGTACAAGAGACGCTTGATATATAACAGGCCGGAATCGGAAGCCCTACGCACGGTCAAGAAAGCTATAGAGCATATAGGTAGAGAGAGATCGGAGAGGAGATGAGAGAAATCTCATTGCCCTGTTAGATCCCATCACCTAAGAAAGGAGGCGGCAACAGAGATAGAATGGCTGGGGATAAATCTCTAAGCCCGGCTAGATATTGTGAATGGGAAGGGCAAAGCTCATCGGAAGAAGATTGGGTGGCCCAAGCTAAAACCCCGGCATCGTAGCCTCGTAGTAGAAGACCACCTCTAGAGAGGAACATAAGGGATGAGTAAGCCGAGGAGGAGATTGGTTTTAAGAGACCTTGGAAAGATTACTTTGATGTGTCAGATGCAAGGGCCGATCCCACTTGAGGGGAACATCGTAGAGCTGCACAGGAAGAGGTAAGGAAGGAGGAATTGGAGGTCATGATGAAGCAACAAATTCTAAAGATTATGAAGGATCTCAAGGCCTACATAATCAAGGTTGGCGTGGACCCGGGTGCTACCCAAAGTAGAGGATAAGGAATCCCGGTTCTCTAAGGAAATTCAACAAGTGCCGTTTGATGGGAAGTTCAAATACCCTAAGTTGCACATGTACACCGAGGAAGGCGATCCAGCCAACCACATTAAAAACTTCCATTGGTCTCTAATTTCTACCGTGGTTACAAATTCTATGAAGTGCAAGCTGTTCCTAACCACATTAGATGGACCAGCGAATTACTGGTTTGAGGAGCTTAAGCCTGGATCCATCATGTCCTTCAAGCAGATGGCTCAGGACTTTGTCCTGTACTTAATCATTTCGATGTCATCTTAGAAGATAGTCCAGGACTTGCAACTGCTCAAGTAGAACTAAGGAGAGAGCCTGTTGTCCTACCTTTAGCAGTTTTAGAGACTAGTGGTAGAGATCAAGGGGTGTTGTATAGAGGTAGCCATAGACGCATTGGTCAACAATTGTTGATGTCCCGATCTGTCAAAGGAGGTGTTAACAAAGAGGCCAAAGTCACTGACCCTGATTATGTGGGAAGCTCAGAAGTGGATATTATGGGAAAATCACAAGAAGAACATCGCCGGTCTGGAAGGAGGAAAGGAAAACCTGAACCCGGCCAGGAAAAGCGGGATGGGCTCCTCCCAGTGAGGAGATTTTAGGAAGAAGGATTGAGCAAGGAGTTCATACCCCTATGAGCAATTATGGAAGAAGTCTTGTACTGGGTTGAGCGGAGCAGCCAAGACATAGAATACCCTTCGAAGCTACACCGGCCAGACAAACTCGGTACATACTACGAATTCTATAAGTCAGAAAGCCATGACACGAAGGAATGCCGGCACCTGGTAATAGAACTAAACAAGAAGGAGGTGGTAGGAAAGCTGAATAGATTCCTAACAAACCACCCACCTAGACAGGAACATAACCAAACTAAGCATGATCACCCATAAGAGTGATCATATGAAAGGATGCAAAATGAAAGGCCTCGCTACGAGCGACCAGAGAGAGACAGAAATGCCCCACCCGGCCCCTAAAGGGGTGATACACATAATTGCGGAGGGCCTAATGATTGCGAAGTGGAAAAGGGAGGAAGATCGAAGGTACGCAAGTACCGATCCCAACACTAGCTTTCTTTCACCCATATGAGGTTGCCTCTCCCACACTCAGACGCACTAGTCATCAACGCCTATATTGATGGTTACTTAGTAAAAAGGGTCTTGATAGATATAGGAAGCTAGGTCAACCTGATGACCTCGACCACATTCAATGCTTTACAAATCAACCCCAATAAGCTAAGGATCGATCAAGGAATTGTCATAGGCTTGGTAGGGCAATCAATGACCGTAGCGGGGTCTGTCACCATAACCTTGGTGATAGGAGATTCATACTCACAGTAGAAGAGCCAGACCGAGTTCCTTTTGGTGGACATGCTATTCACCTACAACTTGATCATAGAGCGACCCAACATCTCAGATTTAGAGGCATTAATTTTGATGAGGTACATGGCTATACTCATACCATCCCGTAGAGGAGTGGTAATTGCCAAGAGAAACCAACAAGTGGTTAGGGAAACTTATCTAACCTCCTTAAATGCCAAATCGCTCCTACAGTCCAAGGAAAGAGAAAAGGCCAAAGCTTTAGATAATCTGGAATTGCTAGTGTTGATGCAAGGAAGGGAGGTTAGGGTCGCTAGTACCCTGGAAGGAAAATCGAAAGAGGATCTCACCAAGGTGCTAATAGAAAACATGCACTCCTTTGCATGGAAGCTTGAAGATGTGACTAAGATCGACCCGATGCTCATAAAGCATGAACTAAACATAAGTCCAGACTTCACCATAGTGAAGAAAAAGAGGCGGAACCATAGCTTGAAAAAACAAAAGGCCATAAAAACAGGGGTATCCCGAATACTAAAGATCAGCCACATCATAGAGGTCCATCGCCTTGAGTGGGTAGCTAGCCAATGTGGTCTTAATCAAGAAGCCGAGTGGGGAATTACGCATGTGTGTGGATTTCCCTGATTTAAACCGAGCTTACGACAAGGATTGCTTCCCCTTGCCGAGCATCGACTTGTTAGTGGACTCTACAACCTGATTGGCCACTTATTCAATGTTGGTTACCTATGCCGACTATAATCAGATTCTTATAACCAAGGCTGATGTAGAGTGTTGGTCATAAACGATTTAAAATACAAGTAGAGGGGGGTGAATGCAGTTATTGGTTCATTTTCAATGTTTATAAAAGTCTTTTACCAAGTCATGTTTTTATATGTGTGTTGAGTTTATCGTACTGAGATAGGTCTAAAAATAATTAATTGCTCAGTTTTGCTGGTACTGTTATCTTCAATTGCTGTTGAGTACTTTACTCAGCTCGGATTGGTTTTCAAGAAAAACTGATAAGATAGAAAGAATGATGAATGATATCAACGTAATATAGGCTAACAAGTAAGGTTAGAACTTTTACACCTGAGATCTATCTTGGTTCGGCCCCTAGCCTACCTCTAGTCCTCGAATTTCCTTTCCGAGCTTTAATCCAATAGTGATTCATTCCTTCCTTAGGTAGAGAAGCCTTTACAACGAGTAGAAAAGATTACAGAAAGTACTTCATTTTTAACTACCTCTCAAACTCAGTTTAGGTACCTCTCCTAAATTGATAATAAGATTTATCAAAGAAAATGTGAAATAGAGGAATTCAACTTATAGAAATGTTGAATGCTTTACAAGGTTAAATCTTAAGTGCTTTTCTCTCTAATACAAATAGCCTTTTACAATATATGTTTGCTAATTGCTTGATTTGGAATTTCTTGATGCTGGGAGTATTTAAAAAGAGTTTCGGATCTTAGAGAAATTCGAGGTGATTCACCAAGTTTGAACGTCTGCTCCAGTCTTTTATTTATAGTTGAAGGTCTTGGAATTAGCCGTTGTAAACTTCTCATCGTGACAATTCTTCTATATTTCTTCTCTTCAAATCTTTTGAAATTTCCCATTGGAAAAATATTCTAGGATGTTTAGAGACAAAGATTTCGAATGTTGAAGCGCGAGATTAATCCATTAATCTAATGCATCAAACACTCATTTCCTTCAAGAAATCTAGTCTAGTAGAGAGGCGCATGAATTGCAACATGGAATTCTGTGAATGGTTGACTTTGCTAAAGTTAGAGAGTTGCATGAAGACACTAAGAAGCGCAAGTTAGAGGATTCCTTTTACCTTAGACTTTAGCAAGGAACCTCCAACATTCCATACTGATAACTTTTGTTTGTGAGGACCATTCTTCTTTAAATTCATCGCCTTTTCTCCTAAAAAGCATAAAAGGGATATTTCATTTCTTACAAAAATTATTAATAGCACATGTGCCATTTAATTCTCTAAGTGTCAAAGTAACTCAACTTTTTGATATAAAAAGCAAACTCAGAACAGCTGAGTGAATAACTTATAAACTATGTAATACTAAGGTTAACTCAACTTTTCTTATTCTAAGCCATAACTTAATTAATTACTTAGTAAACTAAGTTATTTTTCCTTAAACAAACTTAAAATAAACTTCATTAATTAAGAGTATACTTAGTACTCAATTAATGTCACTATCCTAGTTAGTTTGTTATTTCCAATATGCTTTAAGTATTGTGAGGTACTATTAACTTGGGTTCAACAATCTCCCCCATTTTGGACAGATAACAAACTAGGTAGTAGAAGAGATTGATTGTATAAATAGTTTAAAGATATAAGAAACCTGGAAAGAGATGTAAAGACTCCCCCTTGCTTAGTGAATTCCTTAGACAATGTGGAATCCCTCCATACTGAGAGGATTTCCTTCAGTCAGCACAACTCCCCATACTTAGAGGAATTTTCTTCGATTTTGGGACTTTGCCTTACTTGAGCTTTTCTTTATGGTTGGTCTTTGTTATGTATTCCTGCATCAGCATATAAGCTGAAAGAGCATACAAACTAAAGCATAATAAGAAGTTAGAAGCACTTAACTTGATATGGAAAAACTTGTAATTTTTCATTAATGATAAAAATACATAGTCAGTGCACAAAATGTGTCTAAAGCTAAGATTATAATAACTATCCCGTTACACTATTTGCCTATTCTAGATACATTGGCTTATTTACGATGTTGTGAAAAAGAGGTTTGTCTAGAAGTCATGTTTTGATAAGAGGTTTATTGTTGTTGCTATTGATGATAAATGAGGCGGATACTGAGGATGCTTAGACAGAGTTCCCTTATTTGAATTAGCAGTCTTGAAGGAATCTTTAGCTACCTTCTCTCCCTTTGATATATTTCCTTGTACAATTTATTCAAGGAAAATATTAAAGGAGTCTAAAGTAGACTGAAAATCCTCTTACCTTCCATTGATCAAATGTGAAATCTCTTATTCTAGCATCTCTTTACCCTTGTTGGTTAGAAAATCTTGATTGTTCAGTTCTGTGAGGAGTAAATGATGGCACCTGGAAAGATAAGCTATATGATCAAATCATTGGTATGCAAACTATTGAAAGTACTGCATGAGAGCTCTAAAATCTGAGGTAGAGAGAAACCTTCAACTTCGCTTCCATATTAGGATCTTTGGGCAGACAGATGACATACACTTTGTAGTAAGTCAATGTCCTTTGCATCATACATTCTAGTTGACACAAGTTGTCATATGTTCTTCTAAAGATCTTCAATTTTACCTTTAAGTACATTGAGCTTCTTGTGTATTGAGAGACCGCTTTCAAGGTCTAAGGACTTAGTAGGTTCTTGAAAAATCTTACTCATAGAGACAAAGATAAAATTTTGTTCTTTTGAGACTTTATCATTTGTGTTATCATTGATCTCCTTGCATACAACATCAAGTTTGTTGGTTAGAGCATCAATGTTCAGCATTGGCTTGTAATCAACTTTCTTTGACACCTCATTCATAGCCTTCAAAACATGATTGATCTTTGAATCCTGGTTCATTATGAATCTGGACATACTCTCCAGCACCTTTGCCATGTTGTGCCCTATATCCTTGGTGGTCTTTACCTCCTTGAGCACATGATCAATTTTGCAGTCGCTGCTCTTCTTGATTATGGCCTGCTCTTCCCCATACTTATCAAACTGTGTAACTTGAGTTTCCATTATGGAACTCAAACTACTCAGCTTCTCAACAGTAGCGTCTACACTTCCCTTTATCTTTCTTGCAATCGCATTAGCGAGTGTAATAGACATGGGGATAGATGTAATAGCTGCGCCAAGCTGATCTGTAGAATCTGATAAGCAGGTTAAGATAAAAGCCATCTTATCAACCAAGCTCTTGGCACTCTCCTTAGCTAAGTGATTTCGAATCACAAACAATCTGCCTTGAATTTTCTCAAACTCCCCAAAGTAGATAGATTCAGAGGGCTTACTTGTGTATTTATCAAGGGAGCTTAACCTTGGGCTTGGAGGATAAGTTTCTCAATTCTTAGGCTAGCATCAATTTGCTAACTGCCCCATCTAACTCAGTATCAGATTTATGGGTTAGGAATATCTTCCTAACCAACTCCCTTATCTGACCAAAGATTGATGAATCAGCCAAGTCCTCTTGGACTAGCTTGCTACTAGGTTTAGGTACTTCACTAGCTGTGAAATTTGCCTCAATATCATCACCACTTGCATTTCCATGCTGAGTGGAGTTCTCAGCATTAGGAACTTCTCTAATTAGAGGGATTAGAGGATGTGTTTGAAGAAGTGGTTGGTTTAGATGTTTGTACATTTGAAGAAGTGGGGATTGGTGTAGATTTTACAAGAGAATGAATAATTTTCATTTGGGTTTGTGTTTGAGCATAGTAAGGAGAAAAATGTGGGGAAAAAGAATCTTGTGTGTGGTTAGAAGAGGAAGGGATATTTACTAGTGAATTTACAATATTTGAAGGTTGGGAATTTACATTAGGGTTAGGAATTTCAGTATCTACAGGAGTAGAAACTAGAGAATGCATAGGAGATGAAGTGTTATGATTTACAGAAGAAATAGGGGTAGGATTTAAGAGTAACTTTGGGCTAGTTGTTTGACCCAAGGATGGGTTAACTTGAGGTACATTAGATTGAGTAGGAAGTTCCTCAATCTGAGTGAAAGTGGGTGTGGGGATGTTGGGGTCAGGAAGATTAGACTCTTCCTGATTAAGGATAATGGTTGCTCCAATATCCTCATCACTGCTCACCACCTGGACATTTTTCCTTAGAGGCCTATTTGTGGTAGTGCGCTTGCACTAAGTCCCTCTAGCCTTACTGACTATTTCTTCCACATGGGCTGCAGTGCTAGGACTTAAAGTTTTTAAGTCCTCTACCTTAGTTTTCTTGGAGTCACCTTGCTCCATAGTTTCCTCAAAAACTTCCAATTTGTGCTTTCTTTAGCGCAAGGTCTCCTATGCCTCCACAACATCTTCTTCTTCTTCTTCTTCTTCTTCTCCTTGCTGCTTCATCTCAGCTTCCCTTTGAGTGCGAGTCTTGGCTTTTATTTATCTTTTTTACCTTGCTAGGGGCTGCGCAGGCATGTCTCTTGCCCTTATTTTTTAAGGACTCTTCTTCCTTACCCTTGAAGAGGGAGATTTAGGCTTGTGAGAGGTTGCAGTTATAATTTACTCCATTTTAGCTGATAGAGGAACATTATCGCTAATATCCTCAGTACTTCCTTCAAAATGGACCATAAAGCCATCTTCTTCTTCTTTAGGAACATCTGAGGGCAATACTGATAGTACACACTTGAGTTTCTTCTTCCCTTATGTTTTGTTGTACCTAGTATGCACTTGGTTGTGATACATCTTTGTGAAGTGTAGTACATCCAGCGTCTTCTTTATTGGCACCACTATATCACCTGGCCCTCCTAGATACGAGGCTACATCACTTTCACTACCTTCATTAAGGTGGTTACGAGGTAACCATAATGATATATAATAGTCAGCTTGGTCAAGTGGTGAAGAATCACCACTGCCTAATTAAGCTTCTTACCCTCTACCATATGGTAGACCACACACCTCTCAAAAAAGGTGTAGCAGTAACATACCCCATCTTGGGTAAGAACAACTTAACCACCATCTCATGGCAAGCTCTAGCTATCCAGCTCATCTTTAATGCAGCTATCTCCCTTGAAACGTAGTTTACTAGGAGCTCCCAATCATCAAGGATGATAAAGGTGTCTTTATTGCCAGTCCTTCTTAGCTGAGTTCCTTTGTGAGGCATGTTGAGGATGGTTACAATTAGCCTCGAGCAGATTAGGTAGGATTTTCCATCAATTTTCACCATTATTAGAACATCATTGAAGCCCTGGATAGTATAGAGTTTTGAATAGAAAGCCCTAATGAGTCCTGCAATAGCTGGACCTTCAAGTTGTAGAAACTTGCTTAGATTCTACTACTTGATCACTCTATGCATGATGCAATTCCTAAGAAGAATCTCATAATAAACTCCATAAACTGGGCCAAATTCTAGATCTGATGCCCATTCAACCTTGGTGAACAGAGTTCCTTTAGGGAGAGTAATCTTCTCATGCTTTCCTTCAGCATTCATTACAATGCTTCTCTTAGATGTTTCTTGAAGTTTCAAAGTTGTCTTGGTGATTGCCATTTTAGTGAAAGGAAAAGGGGGTTTGAGAGGAAAAGGGATTAGGGTTCTTTGCTCTGAAAGCACTTAGGATTTAAGATTGAAAGTAACCTCTCTCTTTAACTCCTTCAAATTTTATAGACCTCTTCCACTTGCAAAGATACATGGCGCTCTCACAATGATAGATTGAAATTAATGTTGAGATTAACACTTTATCAACTGACTTAGTAAAATGGTGGGTTTAGCAGAAAACATTTTCAATTCAAATGAACGTCTTTTGAAAACATGGGTTCTTTATTTTAACCGTTAAACTGAGTCTCACAACGTTATTAAATATTAGATGGTGTTAAATATATGTTACCTCACTTGATTGAATTTAGTTTCCATCACTTAACCAAATTTCTTGATTTTTCTTCAAATGGGATTCACCATTCTAATAAGCTACCTTAGAACATTGAACTGCTCCTTAGGCAATGGTTTGGTGAATATATCATCACGCTATTCTTTTAAGGGAACATACTCTAGTTAGACATCTCCCCTTAGTACATGATCCCTTATGAAGTTATGTCTAATATTGACATGCTTCATGTTGACATGTTAAATTGGATTTTTGGATAGGTTAATTGTGCTCTTGTTATCACACATAACTTCAAGACACTTAGATTTTATACCACAATCTTCCACTTGCTGCTTAATCCATAGCAGTTATGCTACGCGACTTCCTACCACCATATACTCAACTTCAGTTGTACACTGTGAAACAGAAGTTTGGTTCTTACTCTACCATGACACAAGGCATTCTCCAAGGAAATGGCATCCTCCTGTGGTGCTTTTCCTATCAAACTTGTAACTACCATAATCAACATCTACGAATCCTCTTGGCGTGAAATTAGAACTATAAGGATATGATCGCCACTTTTCCACTGATAAGTTTAATAACTTAATAGTTCTAAAAACTTGTTCATGAGACTTGGCTATACTCGTTTAGTAAGGCTTATCCTCAATAATAATATTAAAAACTTGTTCAAGAAAAATGTAGGTGTTGTCAATACCCCTTATCACATAGAAAAATGATGATAACTGCAAGTATACAGTTGCGATGTAGTTTTAAAAGATATCGAACACACAGAGAAGGAACCAGGTTTAAAGATCAACAAGGAAAGATAAAGTAAAAGAAAATAAAAATAGTTTTGAGATTTTTTGATTGGAAGATTAGAATGAAAAGTTGAGTAAATATAGATGTGATAGATTAGAGACCCCGAATACATAGATTTTCACTACGAATAAGTATAGCAGAGAAAACATGCAAGATCAACAAAGATGCTACGACGCACTAGACTAATCTAACAAACCTGGCTCAACACACTCAGATGTTCAATGATTCACCGCAGAGCAACACATGAAATAACTTTTCTAATCCTAGCACAAACTAGATAAGACTATTATATAAACCTGGACAACGTCAATACTATGCTTAGTATGGGTCTCTCTCATATAGCCACATTTAGCAAGTTACCATTCCAAAAATATTGGCTCACTAAACAACATTATATCACAGATCCAGTAATTATACACGATATTATTAACCCCGAAACTACTCTTAAAACTAACACCAATGCATATAACTTGATTAACGTAAAAGACTTAGTACGAAATATGCATTATGACATAGACATATCATAAACTTTGAAATAGAAAGCATAAGTAGAAAGCAAAACAAAGTTGTAAGGTATGCAAGTGAAAGCTAAAGTTGATCAAACCATATCCACTCTTTGATGGGAGTCGTCAACTCCCGCAATTTCTACATCTACTTTGAATTCGATCTCGGCCTGTACAGAACCTCCGTTAGGATGCTATTCTTTGCGAATATCGAATAAATGAATATTGATG
The DNA here is from genome assembly GCA_949673415.1 of Euphorbia schlechtendalii. Classification (NCBI taxonomy): domain Eukaryota; kingdom Viridiplantae; phylum Streptophyta; class Magnoliopsida; order Malpighiales; family Euphorbiaceae; genus Euphorbia; species Euphorbia schlechtendalii. The sequence goes on along the minus strand of CATIWQ010206127.1, from coordinate 903 downwards.
AATGAAAACTTTTATTGATAAGTGATTTGCAATACAACAATCGCTCGAGAATATAGAGAAATCTAGTGATCGAAACAAGGATTCGAATCACTTAAACATTTTCTCGCTAACACTTAAGAACTTAGTGACTCCATCTACACACACACACACACACTATATCTCTCTCTCAATTTTTCCACTAATCCACTACACTTCTTGAATAAACGAAATTGAAGAGGATTGGAGCCCTATTTATAGAGTTTGAAGGGTTGCGTCTATCCAAACAAAGGGTTGTGTCCATTGGTGAAAGATTACATCTGTTCAATATGATTGGTTGAGAAGCTTTGATATAATCCACAATGGATAAGCACCTTTTCATGATTGGTTGACTCCTGATAGGTGTCTGTTCGTTGGTAGTTGATGGCGATTGATGGTGGTTGATCATGCTTATCTAGCGGTTGTTAGTTAAAAAGATAATAGCAGAAAACCATCCATGTTGCGACCGTGATATATATGTCACGACTATGAATCTTTGATTGGCAATCTTCTGATTTTGAAGTAAACAAGTCATGACTGTGAATGATTGTCACGACCGTGAATTGAGTTTTACTTAGAATTCTTATAACTTCACCGTTCTTCGACAGCTTCGGTCCTAAGCCAAATCTTTAAGTTCTACGCATCTTTTTGCACCTTTTTCACTCTTTTTTCATATAATTCCACTTTAGCTCATTTTACTCCCAAGATTTACCTAGTATCTGTATTTGCATAAAAAACAACTACATGCCATGTGAAATCTTTTATATGAAGTATAAAAATGACTAAAACTACAATGTTTATTGTATAAAATTAATGTGATAATAAGTGTAATTATACACTTATCATACCCCCACACTTAACTTTTACCTTGTCCTCAAGGTAAATTCA
>CATIWQ010206084.1:0-40851 GCA_949673415.1 Euphorbia schlechtendalii | reverse complement strand
CCACTAAAAAAGGGGAGAGTGGTATGGAGCATAAAATGCAACCACTAAGAGTGTTTTAGCATCCTAGGTTACCTAAAAATTCCTTGAGATCAAACTTTCCAAAGTGTGCTCCTTTTGTCCTTTATACTTTATACTATACTTAAGAGAATGTAATATTCAAGCAAGTATATAATGCTTATATGAAGATGGGATTCGGTTAACCCTCCATTAAGATCTAAGGTATGCAACTAGACTATATAAATTGCACATTACTAATTTGTGGGAAATTTCAAATTTTTACAGGAAAATTTATGCAACGTTGGAATGTGGTACTCACTACAATAGTCTTTCACCAAATGAGGTACGAACTTGAATACTATTTTATACACTTCTGTTGTGTTTACCTTGAGAATAAGGCAAAAGTTAAGTGTGGGGGTGTGGTAAGTGTATAATTACACTTATTATCATGATATTTTCAATTATAAAATGATATGGTTTAAAGTCATTTTATACTTCATATAAAAGATTTCAAGTGGTATGTAGTTGTTTTTTATGAAAATGCAGAAACTAGGTGAATCTTGGGAGTGAAATGATCAAAGATGAAATTCTATGTAAAAAGAGTGAAAAAGGTGCAAAAAGATGCGTGGAACATATGGAAATGGCTTAGGATCGAAGTTGTCAAAGATCGGCAAAGTTGCAAAGAAGAAACATGAAGAAAGACACATTTCACAATCGTGACACCCATTCATTGTCACGACTTGTTACTCTTTGCAAGCAGAAAGTTTTCAACCAATAATCACGATCACAACACTTATATTACGCTCTTGACTTGTGATAGTTATTGGTCAACTCTTCTCAACTACAAACCGCCAGATAAGAACGATCAACCACCATCAACTATCAGACGAGAAAAGACACCTCTTGGAAGTCAACCAATCATGAAAAGGTGCCTTTCCATTGTGGATGAGGATGAATCTTTACATCCAATCATATTGAAGAGATAAAACCTTTTACCAATGGACATGACTCTTCGTTTGGATAGACGCAACCCTTCGTACTCTATTAATAGGGTTCAAATCTAACCATTTTCATGGGGCATGGAGTATTGCATATGGTGTGTGTTTAATGATAGTATGCGTGATACACATTAGAGAGTAAAAATATATATATTTAGCTATGTTCAAAGTTGTAGTGAGAAAAATGTATAAGTGATTCGATACTTATTTCGGTCACTAGATTTCTGCGCATATTCGAGCGATTGTTGTATGAGTATAATTGCCAAGCATTTGTCAATAAAAGTTTTCATTATTCAACATTCATTTGTAAGATATTCACAAAGAATAACACCCTAGAGGAGGTTTTGTATGAGTCGAGATCGAATTCAAAGTACACGTAGGAATTGCGGGAATTGACGACTCCCGTTAAAGAGTGGATACGGTCTGATCAAATTTAGCTTTCACTTGCATACCTTACAACTTTACTTTGTTTTCTACTTATACTTTCTATTTTGAAGTTTATGATGTCTGTGTGTCATAACGAGTATTTCATCTTGCTTCATTTATATTAATCAAGTTATATGCTTTCGAGTTAACTTTAAGAGTGATTTCGGGGTTACCAAGATCGTGTATAATCACTGGATCTGTGATTATATTGCTATTTAGTGAGCTAACATTTTTGGAGTGGTAACTTGCTAAATATGGCTATGTGAGAGCGACTCGTACTAAACATATTAATATTGTTATCTAGGTTCTTATAAGTGCCATGATTCGTTTACCCTAGATTTAGAAAAGTTATTTCATGTGTTACTTTGTGGTGAATTATTGAATATTTGGGCGTCTAAAAACGTATTTGTTGAAGCTATCTAGTATATGAAATATCCTTGATGAATTTGCATGTTTTTCTCTACTATACTTGTCTTAGGGAATATCTATATAGTTTACATCTTCTCTAATCTTTCATACATCTATCTTTTCATCAATCTACCATCCAAACCCTCTAATACAAATTATCTTATTTCTTTTGTTCCATAACTCTAGTTGGTCCTTAGAACCGAATTCCTTCCTTATGGGATCGATATCTTTTAAAACTACATCGAAATTGTATACTTGCAGTGGTCATCAGTTTTATATTTGATAAGTGGTATTGACAACACCTGTTCGTATTTAGAACTTTTATCTTATTAGTAGAAAAATGGGGTACAAGGTTTTTGGCACCGTTACCGAATATAAGCCTATCGGAACGAGTATAGTCAAAACCATGCGATCAGACACATCATGTCATGAAATAAATTTGGTATAAATGGATTCCCTATAATTGTAACAAGCTCATATGATTTGAATCTTGAGGGAAAGTGAGAGACAAACACAGGTACTTAGACAATGCATGATAGCATTTGCCTCATCCGATAAAAACCTAAGATCGATAGAAAGATCTTTGAGCACGAAACGTCCACCGACCATTAAGTCAATCTAGCAAAAGTCAAAATGATTGAAGCCATAATAAGGTCGAAATGTCAATAGAGCAAATTGAAATTCCCCCAAAAGGGTCAAACAACCGGTGCAATGCCAAAAACACAAAGGAATCGGATTGTTGAGCACATCAACTACTCCATCACATGGCTCACCAGCACTTATGGGCCGATCATTACATTGCTGAAGGAATATCATTAAATGAAAACTGTTCTCCCTCGATGGAATCAAGCTACGAGATCCAAAGCCTTCAATCCCCGTCGTATCACATTTTATTGGAGAATAACTGAATTCATAAGGAAACACTGATGATCAATACTCATCATCTCATACACCTCAAGGTAGCAAAGTAGCATGAGCACCAACCAATATATCAGAATGCTGAACAAGATAACAATTGAAGTCTTGAACATGGATGTTAACCAATCTATTAATCAAATCAACTAAGTCTGGTACAATTTCTATCACACATAGGTGAAAGAAATAAATTGGTAAAAAGCGATACCAACAAAAAAAATAAACTTGTAATTAGCCTATCAATAGCACTCTGCTAGTTAAGCAAAAATCAGTACCTCTTTTCAAAACCGAAAACTAATAGTCCGTTGAGTTGAAAACTTGAAAAAGGGCGGCTCAGACAAACTTAGGACATTGAGAGAACAACATTGGTTAGAAAACCTGAAAGGGATAATCGATGGCAAGAGTCAAATCATTTGAAAACATTTATACCCATTTAAGTTCATCAATGAATTGTCATTTTCGCTGAATCTTTATGCATATGTTTATCTTGATTACTTGCATGCCAAGGGTAGAATATCGCAAGTAAACATTAAAAAAATGAAAAAATAAAGAAAAATTAATAAAAGAAAACGAAAAGAAAAAAATGAGTCTACTGGATTGAAAACTTGAAAAGGCTGTCCAGGTAAAAATTAAAATAAGGTTCGATAGATTAAAACCTATAAGGGCGGTCTATGTAGAAATTAGAATCAAAGAAATAACAAATTCATCATCTCATCCTCGGAATTGTACGTGACATAATATACCTCCAACACTTCAGGCAAAAAGCTTCCAAGTGATCATCACCTACATGGTTTGTGATCAACGACTTGTCCATACCCTCCTCAAACCAGATCCAAGCTCTGAACTCGAATCTTATTCATCAAACCCTTGGTCATCACTCTAAAGTAGTCATCCATGGAATCCCTAATAAGGCAAATCATAGGGGCACCCATGCACCAGCAAATAGAAGACTCTTCCATGAATGAAGCCCACAACACCTGCAACAAATGAACATACATAATGTGTTAAATATTATCCATGCATAAAATCATGTATACATTACATATGCATCACGTCATTTACAGGTAAAGATGATGCCAAACTAGGGCAACACCATCCCGTTAAACCAAAAACTCCACCTCCACTTGAGAACCTGCAAACAACAAGAAGGATGATGGTCCGGCTCAAGCAACATTTCAACATCACAATCACAAAAGCCTCCTAAAACAACAGAGCAGTCTTCGGGACATCCCCAAATTTTCATCAAACTCATTACTTCATCATGTTTTATTTTTTTATTGAAGGAGCAAAATTTTTTTGCTTCGTATAAACTCAATCAAATAATTAAAACATGCATCATAAAATGTATTAACATTATACTTTTCTCTAATTTGTCACAGGAAACAAGTCAACATCCTAATAAGGAAACATAACCAAAGAAAGAAATGGTTATCTCAATGGGATCGCCTTTGAAATGGATTCAAGCACCTTGCTTAGGCAATTCCAACGGTCAAAGCTGATTGCAGGTCAACTCACAACGGGCACACGATGACCGTAATGGAAGAAAGAAATGGTTGTCGACTACTAAAAGGACGCCACAAAAAGAAATGGTTGACTTGATCGCAAGGGGCATCAACCACCAAGGGTTTTCGAAGGAAGAAATGGATAATCCCGTGAGGGTATAACTCCAAAAAGGAAGGCACATGTCATCACTAATCGAGGCAAAGAAGTCACCAACCACATTGGTCAGGTATATTCTCAATCCCTTCACTTAATTTCATGTGATCATACTGGTTACACAACCAATAGTGATCACACGAGGGGCAGCTGTGAGCACGAGATTTTGTACTAGCTCACGTGTTCGATGATGACAGCTTTTTGGTCTTTTATTCTTGAATCACAAAAGTTTCGACTGTCCAAATGATCTTCAAATGGGAGCTCTCCTCATAAAAAAAATAATGTCTTGGGCCCTAAATAAATATTTAGGACCATAAAAAATATTTAAGAACCTCAAAGTAAAAATTTGAAGGCTTAAAATATTTTTAAAAACTTAAATAAATATTTAAGGGTCCAAAATATTTTAATTAAATCGTTTGTTTTATTTTTTTCTTATGTGTGTGTGTGTGTGTGTATGTGTGTGTGTGTGTGTGTGTGTGTGTGTATAAAGAGTTGTCCTTGCCAGCAAGTACTGGCGAGGACAGCATTAGCCTCGCTTCTATTGAGGACAGCAATGGCCTCGCCTTTAAATACAGGTGAGGCTAAATTTTCCCTATAAATAGGGAAAATTTTCAGTAGTTTGGGACCCTCGAAAATTTACAAAAAACTTTCTTTTTTTAAGGAAAATACCCGGAAAAATTTTATAAAAAAATATATTCTTTTATCGACAGAGAATGAGGAAAAATTTCACAAAAAATATTTTTTCTCTCGACGAAATGAAAGATTTTTTACTGCAAAAAATATTTTTTCTGACGAAATAGTTCCGACTTTTTTTCAAAATTTTCTCTTAAATCATTTGATTATATTCGGGTCCAAAACAAGTTTTGGTTCCGAATCTTATTATTTTTAAACCAATTTTCTTTCATCTTTGTTCTAAAAAATCCTCAGATTTTCTCGAACCTAAAATAAATTTAGAGTCCAAGTCTGAATATTTTTTGGATAAAAATAACATATTTTCATACAACAATCAAATCTAAAAGCGAACGAGGAATGCTCCCGAGGATCAAGCGGATACTTCGAAGTCGATTCGCACCGAAAGGGTAAGCCTCTGAGTCCCTAGAGCTGCTTAATCATGTGTATTATATTATAATATTTGTTTTCTCTTAATTCTGAGACGAACTCAATTTTCGTCACAGACCTAGGATTTATTTTATTCTTTAAATTTTATTTTATTAATTCATTTTATTTATTTTTTTATTTTATTATGTAAACTTCTTTTTTGTTTTTACCTTTTCTTTTAATTTATTTTATTGCGGGACATTTGTAATTAAATTTATGTTAGATTACCCCCACAAATGGAATTAAAATTATTCCCGGTTAATAGACTTCACCTTTTGCATTCACTAAATAAAAATGAGCAACATTTGTGTTAATGAAATGAATTATTTTCTTTCTAAACAAGAATGTCAATCATCAATGTTTTAATTAGGCCACATGGGCCTCACCAAAATCAAATCAAACATACATGCAAATATTCATTTTGTGTTATACCCTGTGCAAACCTTTGTGGATGCAGAAAGATTAGGTTAGATGTATGCTTAGGATTTTCATTTTCCTTTGGGCATTGCAAATATTTTAAGGAAATCTAATTAATAGATTAGGCGGGCGGTTGCATCCCCCGAGGTTATGTAATTGTAATCCTTACTTTTCCGCATTTATTTATTGCTTTATGTATGGATTTACTGCTTTTCGCATGCACGTTAAATCATACATTATAAACATGAAAACGACATAAGTACGAATATGCATAATTAAGAAATACGGTTTTATGTAGATATAAGATATTGTGATCCAATAAGAAGTAAGCAACTTATCCCGAACCCGAATCTCTATGTCTTAGTGGGTCGTCTCCCAGACGTTAAGCCTCACAAGAGTTTAATTTCTAGAAGAGCTAATCCAGGTGGCGATTCTACACTAAGAGAGGGCGGATTTGGGTTTTGACTGATCTAAATCATTTTTCTCTTTCTCTTTTAAACCTTCCGGGTCCCCAACCCGGTAATTTTATTTTCACAAAAACACCCTGGTGGACCACGCCTCTCATCTCAGCACGCTCTCAACCAATCGCATCCGTGTTGTCCACTCACAACTACCATGAAGCCAATCTGTACAATCTCCTCATCGCTCGTTGAGGTTTGTGGAGATGCTTCTTCATCACTATTGCTCCATGTTGCGACCACAACTTTCTTCCCATTATCTCTTCACAGCTTGGAGCAGTTGGATTTTTTATGTCCCTCTTGATGACTTTCAAAGCATGTGAGGTTCTTTGATTGATCATGCTTTTGCTTATCATTGGTCTTGGGTTTTCCTTTGGAGAAGTCCTTCTCTAGAGGACTCTGCTTCTTAGGAAAACTTCCTCTCTTTTACAATTTCTATGGGAATTTCCCACCTTTTCTCCTGAACTTTCTAAATTTTCTTATCAACATGGCCATTTCTTTATCATCTTCTGATGATCCTTCATCTCTATATTCAACTTTGAGGATAATGGCTTTCTTTCCTTCAGCTTTGACCTTATCCTTCTTTTGGAAACTTTACATAGAGATCTCATTGGTAATGAGAGATCCAATTAGCTTATCATATTTGTAGGTGTATGGAAGTCTTCTTTGCTCAACATTCCTTTGTTAAACTCCTAAGGATCTTCTTTACTTGTTCTTCTTTTGAGAATGATTTGCCAATCCTCTTCAGTTTATTTACAATATTGGTGAACTTAGAGTTCATGCTGGAAATGGACTCATTCTCTTCCATTTCGAACATCTCATAGTAGCGCAGATTCTAGTTGATTTTGGACTCCTTGACCTTATCAGTCCCTTCATAAGTCACTTCTAATTTCTTCCAGATCTCCTTCGCACTTTCGTAACCTAAAATATTTTTTTTATGCTATGTAGCATCTAAAGCACAATGATGATATTTAATAGCAACTACATTATTTTGTAATTTTTTCATATCAACATCATTATATGCACTTTCAGGTTTAGGGGTAGTCACATCATCTACAATCACTGTAGGAATGTATAACCCATTGACAATAGCAAGCCATGTATATATGTCATAGAACTAGATGAAATTCTTCATCCTATTCTTCAAGAACATGTAATTCTACCGAAAGAATAGGAGAAAACTAGACACAGACAGACCCTTGGGAGAACCTGTGTGGTTTGATTACCAGGGAGATGTTTCTTGTTGTTATAACCCATGATAATGTGATCTTTAACTCGGGATTGGATAGAGTACTGCTCTGATACCACTTGTTGGATCTAGTAGGGTCATTTAACAAGTTAGAGGGGGTGAGTGACTCTTTTTTAAGTATTACCCTTGCTCAGAGGTTATTGTAGAAAATGCCTTTGGAGATGGTTCTGATGAATTTAATTTCCTCAGAAGATATCCTCTAACGTAGTCTCTGAAGAGTTGATTTTATCTTTATGAATGTAAATGTAGTATAAAGAGAGATTGGAGTAAGAGAAGTATAAAATTGAGATTTTAATACCGGTTTAGCCTCTACCTAATCCAGTCCTTGAAATCGCTATCCAAGATTTAATCCATTAGTGGTTATCCATCAGGATGGAGAATAAACTACTACAAGGCTGCCTTTCTGATTGAACTACTATCCAACAATCTACAGCCTAAGAGATTTACCAATACAAAAGTACCGTTCAATTATATCTAGAATCTGAACTTACAATAACTACTAAAAGTGCCCTCTAACTAGTATCTAAGCTACCCTGCACTTACTTACAACTATGCAAGTGTTCTTACAAGTTTGAATGAATAATATTTATAGCTTTTGAACTATTATGAGCATGGAATTTTTCTCCCTACTCGCAATTTCAATGATGAAGTTGTAATTTCTTTTTCCCTTGTGAGTCTTTCATTTTTACCAGGTCCTAAATTCGTCTGGAAGAAGCTCTCTACATTTATTTTAAACCTTAAACACCTTTTTAGCCAAATTACGCTCAAAAGCCCAATCTGGAGGAGCCATTCAATTAACTATATAGCCATATCGTTAACCATATGGCCATATCGTTAACTATAAGGCTGATGTCGTTAACTATATAGCCATATCATTTATTATATGGCTCATATAGTTAATTATATGGCCATATCGTTAACTATATGGCTCATGTTGTTAACAACACCGATATTGCAGCATAACCAAAATTACACTTTTTACAATTTTCAATTAAAAAAAGCTTCCTTTTACCCACATGTTCGGACATGATCTCTGAATAACCACTCCCCACCTTATTTAGTACACTTTGCATCAAATCTTTTGGATGGATTTGACCCAAGTAAGAAAATGTGGGATAAAATGTATGGGTTAAAGGGATCCTAGGTTGACTTTGGATTGAAGGGAGTCCTAATACAAAAAGGGAGCCCTAATACAAAAAGGGAGCTAAGTTCTAGAGAAAAGGGGACCCAATTTTCGTGCAAAGTAGTAGCAAGAAAAGTGAGTTCAAATTAGAGAGCAAAACTTGAATGTTCTTCAGTGTTCTTGAGTAAAGTTTTAAACTTTAAGCACATAAATACTTAAGATTTCAAGATAGTGAGTTTAAGTTCATGAAAAGGGCATTAAATTGGGTCATTTGGGTTCATTTATTCATCATTTAGGCAAGTTTGAAGTTTAGTTTACATTTTAATTAAGTTTGAGATTAATATAGAAACTAAGCAAACTTTGAGGTTTAACCTTTCTTTAGGGATTTTCACTAAGTTCTAATTTAATAGAACTCAGTGTAAGTGCTTTTGGAAAGTCTTTTCACACATTTGGAATACTTCTTCATTTTATTTATAAATCTTATCTTTAAAAGCTAGTTTTGGAAAAGCTAGTATTAAAGTTTGAGGAAAATGATTTCTACACCCCTTTTACCTACTCAAGGATTGTTACATCCTCTGGAATATTTCTTGCAACTTGGAGTTAGTTTTTACTCTATTTCTAAGGGTATTTTGACGAACCAAACCAATCACCAAAACAAAGAAACAAGGAGAGTTTCCCAGAGGTTTTGTGGATCTTGAAGAAGTAGATTCACGGCCATAGGGTGAGCCTCTGGGTTACTAGAGTTGTGTTTCTCGTATATGTGAATGTTTGTTGTATTTTTGGTGCTTATGTATATTTCAAAGTTTTCTGCTACTACTATCACTGCCATGTAGTTAATGACATGGCGATGTAGTTAAGGATGTCACTGATATAGTTAACGACATCGTCATGTAGTTAACGATATGGTGATGTCGTTAATAACATCATCCATGTAGTTAACGACATCAACCATGTAGTTTACGACATGGCAATGTCATCAATGACATCAGCCATGTAGTTAATGACATGGCATGCTGGAAAGTAGCTTCGGAAATGCTTAAATGTGGATTCTATGCTCAAGATGGTCAATGGTGACTATTCAAACTTAAAATCTAAATTCTTTTAATAACATAGAACATTCACTTAAGCATTTTTGGAGACTTGAAACTGATTTGATAGATGTTCGAGTGGTTAAAGTTAGTTTCCCTTCACCTAGATATGTTTTACTAGCTTTAACGACTTATCTTTCAAACTGAGTCTAATGGCAGCCCCGTGATAAGTGTATAATTACACTTATTAAAATATTAATTTTACACACTAAACATTATAATTTAAGTCATTTTTATATGTTGTATAAAAGATTTCATGTGGTATGTAGTTGTTTTTTTATGCAAATGCAGATATTAGGTAAATCTTGGGAGTAAAATGATCAAAAGTCATATTATATGAGAAAAGAGTGAAAAAGGTACAAAAAGATGCGTGAAACTTAAAGATTTGGCTTAGGATCAAAGCTATCAAAGATCGATGAAGTCACAAGGAGAATTCTGAAGAAAAATGCAATTCACGGTAGCGATAATCATTCACGGTCGTGACCTGTTCTTCTTCAGAATAGAATTCTGCCAATCAAAGATTCACGGTCATGACTTGTATATTGCGATCGCGACTTGGATGGTTTTCTGGTTTTATCTTCTAAACTACCAACTGCCAGATAAGCATGATCAACCGCCATCAACTACCAATGAATAGACACCTATCTAAAGTTAACCAATCATGAAAAGGTTCCTATCCATTGTGCATTAGATTGAAGCTTCTCAACCAATCACAATGAAGTGATGCAATCATTCACCAATTGATATGACTCTTCGTATGGATAGACGTAACCCTTCGAACTCTATAAATAGGGCTCTAACCATTACAATTTCGTGCAACTGTGAGATAGAGGGAAAATATTATAGTTCATGAGTGAGATATAGTGTGTGTATAGATAGAATATTGGCTAAGTTCATAAGTGTTAGCAAGAAAATGTTTAAGTGATTCGAATCCTTGTTTCGATCACTAGATTTCTCTATATTCTCGAGTGAGTGTTGTATAAGTGTACTTGTAAATCACTTATCAATAAAAATTTTCATTCTTCAATATTCGTTTGTTCGATATTCGCAAAGAATAGCATCCTAGTGAAGGTTCTGTATGGGCCGAAACCGAATTCAAAGCAAACACAGGAGTTACTGGAATCTACGACTCCCATTAAAGAGTGGATATGGTTTGATCAACTTTAGCTTTCACTTGCATATGTTACAACTTTGCTTTGCTTTCTACTTATACTTTCTATTTCGAAGTTTATGATATGTTTATGTGTCATAATGCAGATTTCATGTTAAGTCTTTTATATTGATTAAGTTATATGCGTTGGAGTTAATTTTAAGAGTAGTTTCGGGGTTAACAATATCATGTATAATCACTAGATTTGTGATATAACATTGTTTAGTGAGCCAACATTTTTGGAATGGTAACTTGCTAAATGTAGCTATGTGAGAGCGACCCGTACTAAGCATAGTATTGAGGTTGTCCATGTTTATATAATTGTCTTAATTCGTTTGCACTAGGTTTAGAAAAGTTATTTCATGTGTTGCTCTGCGGCAAATAATTGAACATATGAGTATTTTGAACCGAGTTTGTTAGATTAGTTTAGTGAATCATAACATCTTTCTTAAACTTGCATGTTTTCTCTGCTATCCTTATTTCATAGGGAAAATCTATATATTTAGATTCTCTAATCTTTCATATCTATATTTAATCATTCTTCTAACCCTCCTATCCAAAACCTTATATTATATTATATTATTTTATTTTATTTTCTTTATTTTATCTTCCTTATTGATCTTTAAACTTGGTTCCTTATCTTTTAAAACTACATCACAATTGTATACTTGCAATTATCATCATTTTTCTATTTGATAAGAGGTACTGACAACACCTATATTACGTGAACAAATTCTTGGCGCTATTAATACATAGCCAAATCTTGTGAACAAATTATTAAACTTATTTGTAGAAAAGTGGTGAACAAGTTTTTGGCGCCATTGTCATGGAAAGCAATAGCGTTCTAAGGATCAAATTGTCCTGGGAAGGCAAGTGCATTCTAGAGATTAATTATTTATTTCATTTCCTATATTATACAATTTTCTAATCTTATTCTAAATATGAAAAGATTATGAAATAATCATCTTGGAGGTGACACATCATAATATTTCATCTTAATTCTCGACAAATAGAAGATTTTCTTCTATTTTCCTATTTGCATTCGCGATTGTCTGTCACGCTCATTAATTTCCTACACAACTTTTTGTTTCTCAAAATTCTATAAGTCACGATCGCGACTTATGATCACGATCGCGACCTGTGCGATAACTGCAGCAGTTTGGGCAGTTATTCGATAGTTATTCCACTAAACTCTATAAAATTGATGCACGACTATTCATCAATCACCCACCTCTACAATCTGAGTTCTTCTTTCCAAATTAAAATCTATTCTAAAATCCAAAATCCTTTTACTCCTTAAAATTTTCTTTCTTACAAAATGGTTTTTCCATCAAATATTGAAGTCGTTCAACCTAATAATATCCAGAGATGGTATGAAGCGCCATTCCCTATTTATTTAGAGGGAGAAGGAGATCATTATGAAATGATCCGAGTTGCTGAATTTAAGAGTTTCTATACGATTCATAGGAATAGTCTTATTCATTTGGGTGTTTTTGATAGAATTATGTATTATCTCCGAATACTTAATTTTGTCATTTACTTCAATTTAACTCTCGAGAACAATGTCAAAACAATTGCATGGAAATGCTGGTCACACTGGCATGGAGAAATGATAGACAAAAATGTTTGATCTATCGACATCATGGGAAAGAATACAAGCTTACGAGGAAGGTTTTGGAAAAGTATTTGGGACTTCCAAGGGATAGTTTCTATAAGATGCTTTCTGGTTGGGATCCTGTGCCAACTTGGAATCGTTTAACTGGCCAAGTCAAGTTCAAACAAGAATCTATCAATAGCCGGTGGATTCGTGATCCTTGTTTACTCGCACTACACTTTTATTTAAGTGGAGCGCTGTTTGGCAAGTCCAATTTTGATCTTGTCATACCTGAAGAATTTTTTGTAATGCAAGCAATTTTGGATGGCACGCCTGTCGATATTTCTAGGATTATAATGGAGAGACTCGTGTTTGCAACACAAAATCCTGGAATGACAGAGTACGGGTGTCGAACAATGGCAAACTTGTTGGGACAAATAGGAAGATTACCTTATGCCATATAAATTTTTACTAGTGAAGACGTAATTCCAGAGTTAATGATGGAAGTCTTATTTGAGTATAATTTCTTGGAAAGGTACATAGGAGAGGATAGAGTAACCTATGGATGGAAACCATGGGAAGAAAGGGTGGAAGCAGATAGAGAAAGAGAAAGGGAAAATGCGCAAGAAAAGGAGCGTAGAGATTCCAACCTCCGCGAAAGGTTGAATGACCTTATGGAAGGGTAACTTTCAATCCGTAAAAAAATTGAAGACATTTATGATCTACTGATTGATGTCGAGCAAGATTTAAGGGAATCTTATTGCGAGATTAACGGAATAATAAGATCATTTCCCCCATGAATAGTTTTCTTTTCTTTTCATATTAGAACCTTGTATAGTGTTTTATTCTCGTATTAGCTGTGTTTGTTTGTTTGTTTCTTATTCTCTTTTGTTTACATGTAAATATTTGTTAAATATGGATATAAATTTGAACAACAAGACGTTGACGTTCAATTGCTATCATCACTATTATTAATCAAGGTATAATAGTATATATTTATCATTTGTATTTAACAAAGTTTGTTTGTGTTTGTGTTTCTATGTTTTTATAGGTACAAGTCTAAAAATTGAAGAAATTTGAAGAACAAGAATATCGCGACCGTGGCTCAATTCACGCTCGGGATCATTGGATATCAAAACATTATGTTTCTATAGTAAGGCGAGTCATGATTGTGATAGGCCTTCATGCTCGTGACACTGGTAAAATATAACCATTACAGATCACGAACTAACACGCGACAGATGTCTGTAACCGCCATTAACAGCTAGTTTTGAGCCTAAATGGCTAGAATCCCATTTATGACCAATTAGAGACCCATTATACCTTTATAAATAGGTCCAAGTTGAACCCTAGCGAACACACCTTCTAAAATACCTTCAAATTTCTGAATTTTCTCATCTTCTACCTTCAAACATCTAAACCTTTTCAAACCTTTTTCTTCAAGCCAATATGACTCATGTGAAGAGAGCATCACAAAAGAGAGGAGCCCAATCAATTCAAGAAGAATTTGATTATCCTTTCCCATTGAGGACAAGAGAAGAGGGCAAAAGATTTCAGAAGCTAAGCAAATTGGATATCACCGGGATGATATTCCTTGATCTAGTCTTCCTGGAAACTCTTAATCTCCATGAAGAGATGGAAGCCTACCTTTCAGCTCTTAGTCTTACAAGATTTGTGAATATGCGGTTCCCTCAAAATCGAGATTGGATTTTTGAGTGTTTGGTAACATTCAACTACAAAGATTCAAGGAAGAGGGAAATAAAATTTCGTAATCAAGGATAACAATACACCGTCACGAGAGAGATGATGGATGATTGGTTCGGTTTTGAGATTGCTAATTCATTAAGCATGAAAGATTCCTTTCAACCTAATAGAGTTTGGGCAAATTTATCAGGTAAGAGAGTCTTCGATCTTAAAAATTCTCCTAATAAACTCATTAAGGATGAATGCATTCTTCTACTCCACAAATACCTTTCCACTTCGGTATTTTGTCGAGTAGTGAATACAAAGGTCCAAAAGAAAGACTTGTTTGTTCTTTCTTGAGCTTTGATGAAGCAAAAAGCGGTAATTGTGGATATCATATGGGATATGATGAAGAAGAACTCAACGAGCATGAGAAGCAAGATTGGAGTGGCCGAGATTATCACTGCATGATCTTGGGTACAATAGGTGAACTCCCCTATGTTCAACAACCGAGTGAGTATTTTCACTACATGGATGGGGCTTACTTGAAGAACACCAAACTTCTCCAAGAACATGAAGGTGTTTACTCTTTCTATTCCTATTCCAACCGCACCAAGAAACTCAACTTGACTCAAGAAGAATCTTCCATCGGACCATCTGATCCATCCGTAAGCCGTCGCAAAGGAAAAGCCCTGATGACCAAAATAAAAGAAGATGATGAAGAAGACGAAGAAGCTCCGGAAGATTGGAAGGTAAACATGTAACTTAAATTGGATAATTGCCAAAAGGAACTTGGAGTTATGAAGAAAGACATGAAAATTCTAAAGAAAAGTAATAAATCGATGCTTCGGAAATTACTTTCTTTCTTTAGAAAACAAAATTATCAACTCACTCCTAGCCCTCCAGATTCTCCTTCAAAATAGAACAGGTTTATTCTTATCTTTACTTTATCTTTTTCATTTCTATTTTTAAACTTGCTTTAGTTTAATTTTTGATTTTTATGCACAATGAGGACCTTGTGTTCTTTAAGTGTGGGGGGGCATTTGTAAAAATCCCATAAAATCCAAAAAAAATTGAACAAAATGAAAAAAATTGAAGAATTTGAAAATTTTTCTCGATATTTTTGTTATTATACATTATCATTTCTTATATTTTACTAACATTTATCTAAGGTTATTGTGAGTATTAGGTATTTAAAAGTTTGATGTTAGTGCAAAAATTGATCTCATGTTGAATTTGAGCGTTATTAGCACAACATTTAGCATTTGGCAAGGATGAGTGGTGAGTCACATTCGAGAGCAACATTCCAAGTAAGTTTCGATATATATTTCGATGCAACAAGAATTAGTATAAGTTATATAGTTTTAGTTTAATGCTTCCAATAAGTTTAAGTGGAGTAATATCTAATGGTATTCTTACTATGAGTTTTATATCCAAATCTCAAATAAGTCCTATAAGTATTAAGTATGTTTAAAGTGTTAGGAAACTATAAAAATAATACTTTGAAATTGATCAATAAAGGATGAGGGTATTAAAGAGAACAATCAAAAGAAAGAGAGTATAACCAATGAGTTATGCAAAAGGTGAGGAATGGTATGGAGCAGAAACTACAACCATTCATTGAGTGAAAAAAAAGAAAAGAAAGTATAGCATGAAAAATGGGTGTAAAGTACAAAGTACTTCAAAAACATATGCTTAAAAGAAAAAAAATGAGAGAGTGGTATGGAGCATAAAATGCAACCACCGAAAAAAGGGGACAGTGGTATGGAGCATAAAATGCAACCATTGAGAGTGTTTTAGCATCCTAGGTTACCTAAAAATGCCTTGAGAGAAATTAATCAAAGAGTGCTTTCTATGTCCTTTATACTTTATACTATGCTTAAGAGAAGGTAATATTCGAGTGTGCATATAACGCTTATATGAAGATGCGATTCGGTTGACTCTCCATTAATAGCAAAAGTCTGCAACTGAACTATATAAATTTCACATTACTAATTTATGGGAAATTTCGAACTTCTACTTGAAATATTTTACAACATGGAATGTGGTACTCACTGTATTAGTCTTTCACCAAATGAAGTACGAACTTGTTTACCAATTTATACACTTTTGTTGAATTTACCTTGAGGACGAGGCAAAAGTTAAGTGTGGGATAAGTGTATAGTTACATTCATTTTCATATTAATTTTATACACTGAACACTATAGTTTAAGTCATTTTTATACTTCATATAAAAGATTTCACGTGGCATGTAGTTGTTTTTTATGCAATTGCAGATACTAGGTAAATCTTGGGAGTAAAATGATCTAAAGTGCAATTCTATGAAAAAAAGAGTGAAAAAGGAGCAAAAAGTGTGTGGAACTTAAAGATTTGGCTTAGGATCAAAGCTGTCAAAGATCGGTGAAGTTACAAGGAGAATTCTGAAGAAAAATGCAATTCACGGTCGTGACAATTATTCATGATCGTGACTTGTTCTTCTTCAAAATAGAAATCTACCAATCAAAGATTCATGGCCGCGGCTTGTATATTGCGGTCGCGACTTGGATGATTTTCTAGTTTAATCATCATAACTACCAACCACCAGATAAGGAAGATCAACCGCCATCAACAGCCATCAACTACCAATGAATAGACACCTATCAAAATTCAACCAATCATGAAAAGGTTCTAATCCATTGTGGATTAGATTGAAGCTTCTCAACCAATCACAATGAAGTGATGCAATCATTCACCAATGGACACAACTCTTCTTATGGATAGACGCAACCCTTCGAACTTTATAAATAGGGCTCCAAACCTTACAATTTCGTGGGTGCAATCAAGAAGAGGGAAAACATTAGAGTGCATGAGAGAGATATAGTGTGTGTATAGATATAGAATTTGCTATGTTCGTAAGTGTTAGCGAGAAAATGTCTAAGTGATTCGAATCCTTGTTTCGATCATTAGATTTTTCTATATTCTTGAGCAATTGTTGTATAAGTGTACTTGCAAATCACTTATCAATAAAAATTTTCATTCTTCAATATTTGTTTGTTCGATATTCACAAAGAATAGCATCCTAACAGAGGTTCTGTACGGGCCGAGATCGAATTCAAAGCAGACGCAAGAATTGCGGGAATTGACGACTCCCATTAAAGAATGGATACGGTTTGATCAACTTTAGCTTTCACTTGCATACCTTACAACTTTGCTTTGCTTTCTACTTATACTTTCTATTTCGAAGTTTATGATATGTCTATGTGTTATAATGCATATTTCATGCTAAGTCTTTTATATTAATCAAGTTATATGCGTTGGCGTTAATTTTAAGAGTAGTTTCGAGGTTAACTATATCATGTATAATCACTAGATCTGTGATATAACGCTGTTTAGTGAGCCAATATTTTTGGAATGGTAACTTGCTAAATATGGCTATGTGAGAGCGACCCGTACTATGCATAGTATTGATGTTGTCCAGGTTTATATAATAGTCTTATCTCGTTTGCGCTAGGATTAGAAAAGTTATTTTATATGTTGCTCTGTGGAAAATCATTGAACATCTGAGTGTGTTGAACCGGGTTTGTTAGATTAGTCTAGTGCATCGTAACATCTTTGTTGAACTTGCATGTTTTCTCTGCTATACTTGTTCGAAGTGAAAATCTATGTATTTAGAGTCTCCCATCTATTACATCTATATTTACTCAACTTTTCATTCTGATCTTCCCTTTCTGAAAAAATCTCAAAACTATTTTTATTTTCCTTTACTTTGTCTTTCCTTGTTAGTCTTTAGACCTAGTCCTTCCCTTTGGGTTCGATATCTTTTAAAACTACATCGCAACTGTATACTTGCAGTTATCATCATTTTTGTATGTGATAAGGGGTATTGACAACACCTACATTTTTTGTGAACAAGTTTTTGGCATTATTATTGAGGATAAGTCTTACTAAACGAGTATAGCCAAGTCTCATGAACATCTTTATTGAACCGTGAAGATATTAAACTTATCAGTGGAAAAGAGGCAAACAAGTTTATAATTACACTTTAGGTCGCGGCAAAAGTTAAGTGTGGGGGTATGATAAGTGTATAATTACACTTATTATCGTATTAATTTTATACATTAAACACTGTAGTTTTAGTCATTTTTATATTTTATATAAAAGATTTCACGTGGTATGTATTTGTTTTTTATGCAAATGTGGATACTAGGTAAATCTTGGGAGCAAAATGATCAAAAGTGGAGTTCTATGAAAAAAGAGTGAAAATGGTGTAAGAAGATGCATGGAACTCAAAGATTTGGCTTAGGATCGAAGCTGTCGAAGATCAGTGAAATTACAAGAAGATTTCTGAGTAAAACTCAATTCACGGTCTCGACAATCATTCACGGTCGTGACTTGTTTACTTCAGAAATCAAAAGTCTAGCAATCAAAGATCATGGTCGCGATACGTGTATCACGGTCGCGACTTGGACAGTTTTCTGGTATTATCTTTTTAGTTATCAATCGCCAGATAAGCATGATCAACCGCCATCAACTACCAACGAACAGACACCTATCAAAAGTCAACCAATCATGAAAAGGTGTCTATACATTGTGGATTATATCAAAGCTTCTCAACCAATCACAATGAAGAGATGCAATCTTTCACCAGTGGACACAACCCTTCGTTTGGATAGACGCAACCCTTCAAACTCTATAAATAGGGTTCTAATCCTCTTCAATTTCGTGCATTCAAGAAGTGCAGTGGATTAGTGTGACATAGAATGTAAAAAGTGAGAGAGAGAGATATATAGTGTGTATGTGTGTAGATAGAGTCGCTACGTTCTTAAGTGTTAGCGAGAAAATGTTTAAGTGATTCGAATCCTTGTTTCGATCACTAGATTTCTCTATATTCTCGAGCGATTATTGTATAAGTGTACTTGCAAATCACTTATCAATAAAATTTTTCATTCTTCAATATTCGTTTGTTCGATATTCACAAAGAATTCCATCCTAGCAAAGGTTCTGTACGGGCTGAGACTGAATTCAAAGTAGACGTAGGAATTGCGAGAATTGACGACTCCCATTAAAGAGTGGATACGGTTTGATCAACTTTAGCTTTCACTTGTATACCTTACAACTTTGCTTTACTTTCTACTTATACTTTCTATTTCAAAGTTTATGATATGTCTATATGTCATAATGCGTATTTCGTATTAAGTCTTTTATATCAATCAAGTTATATGTGTTGGAGTTAATTTTAAGAGTGGTTTCGGGGTTAACAATATTGTGTATAATCACTGAATCTATGATATAACGCTGTTTAGTGAGCCAACATTTTTGGAATGGTAACTTGCTAAATGTGGCTATGTGAGAGCGACCCGTACTAAGCATAGTATTGACGTTCTCCAGTTTTATATAATTATCTTAATGCGTTTGCACTAGGTTTAGAAAAGTTATTTCATGTGTTGCTCTCCACTGAATAATTGAACATCTGAATATTTTGAACCGAGTCTGTTAGATTAGTTTAGTAAATCGTAACATCTTTGTTGAACTTGCATGTTTTCTCTACTATCCTTATTTCGTAGGGAAAATCTATATATTTAGATTCTCTAATCTTTCATATCTATATTTACTCATTCTTCTTTCTAATCCTCTCAACTAAAATCCAAAAATATTTTATTTTCTTTATTCCATTTTTCTTGTTGATCTTTAGAGCTAGTCCTTCCCTATGGGATCGATATCTTTTAAAACTACATCGTAACTGTATACTTGCGGTGGTCACAATTTTTCTATTTAGATAAGCGGTACTGACAACACTTGTTCGTATTTTGAACTTATATCTTATCAGTAGGAAAGTGGGAGACAAGGTTTTTGGCTTCATTATTAAATAAAAATCCTAGGAGTTATTAAAGTCAAAACCTTACGAACAGTGGTTTCAGAGTCTGCCTTATGCTATGAATGATTGATGATAATATGTTGAAAATTATATTTTCTATAAATTGATTAAAGTATGCTATGCATGACTTAGGTTACAATTCCTGTTATAGAAAATGATGTGATAACTAGATTAAGGTTTGGCTCAAACTTAATCTAGGTGATTATCATATAAATTAGCAATTTTTACCACACGTGTAAATGCTTTAAATTGAGGATTGTCCCATACTTCACTCAATTAAACGAATGAAATCTTTAAATCATAATTATCTGTTGTACAACAAATTGAAGTACCCATGGTTATTTTGGCAAGGATTGGACTTGGCTGCTCATTCACTTTAAGGGGGCCTCTCCTACCAAGAAATCTCCATCGGTATTAAGTTCAAGTGTACCTAAGAGACTTTTATGAATTAGTTGATTTCTTGTATGGGAATTGGATTCCACATATGGTTTTACAAATATTGTTTAAGTTGTTAAATTAAAACTTATAGACATAGGTGCATGAACCTAGACATGAACCTTGTTTGTTTTGCATGCTATATGAAGTCTTAGCATAATTGAATGATTATGATGTACCAGTCTTGAGCATGTTCCCTTAGATTAATAATTCCAAATAGCCCAGAATTATTGTTATCATAATCATATCCATCGTATAAGACCTAGATTAGGCCGAGACCAGCTGCACCAATAAAATCCCTACGATAATATTAAGGCGGTAAATTGTCTTCCCATCATAAGTTGTAATATGAACCTTATAAACAGATGTAAGAACATGTACAACATGTTTTCCTTTAACATGTGTTTGGTCATGAGACTAGATGAGGTTAATACCTTAACCAAAATGGGTTAGTTGTCCATGTTAGTGGATCTAATGCTAGATTGGAGACACATTTGAGGAGTCGTAAAATTCAGTACGCATGTCTCCAGAAAGAAAACTCAAATGGATTAGCAATTGCTTGAGATGCAAATGGATGGGTTCCAACCATAGTTGTGTTGTTAAGGCCAGACCTGCTATAGCGGGGATCATGATGAATGGCTATGGATGCTACCTACTAAGGAAAATTGGTTGGACCAAATTATTCGAATTTAAATAGAATGGGTATTTGAATGTCGATGAAAATAGTAGGATTTATGTATTTAATTAAAGACCTTATATTAAATGCATGTTCATTTACTAAAGTTTAAACAATTTTTATCTTATATCTAGGTTGAATATGATCACTAACGAAAATACTCGTATCGATATCGCTCCTCTTGCCGACATAAAGTATGATGTTTACAACTTCAATGAGTGGTTTGAGACTTTTAGAGGAGTTCTCCAGAACTACTACATGGATTACATTCTGATTGATCCAAGTCCTATACACCTTCATGAAAATGATTTTGCATGTGAGATTAATGACTATGAGAGGCATAAGGGAAACTACGAGTTTGTTGCAAAACTCATGTTAGACAACATGCTCTCAAAGTACACACGTGTGAACAAAGGGTTGGATCTAGCAACCATGATTTATAATCTCAAATCAGTGGGAAGCTTAGAAGATAAACTGTTCCACAATAAGTTATAGGGAGACACCTTAGCAGGAGAGTTGGTCATATACATATATGATAACTTTGAGAAATTGAGAGATTTGGGAGTTGAGTACAATGAGTAGTCTTGGAGGGAAATGGTATTGAGGGGATTACCCAATAAATATGATTCCTTCAAGAAGAGGCTTCAGGAGTGTTCTTCCAACTGTATCTTGACCCAACTTATGGACTTGCTCGAGATTTATGAGATTGAGTTTAGAAATAAACTGAAGGAGCAAGTGAATGCTGAGGACCTTTAGTTGAAGAAACTTAAAGGTTTAACAGTCAAGAGAAAGCTCATGAAGAAGTTAGAGTTGAATAGAGAAAATATTTCTCTTGGAACAAGCTCATTGGATAATGATGAAGGGTGTGGCTCCAATTTCTAGAGGTATATTCATACTAGAGAGTTTCTCTACAATTCTTTATGAGTCTACATGGGTATTGGATACTGGTTGTGGTACTCAAATCTGTACTTCTATGCAGGGGTTGCAGAATAGTAGGAGGTTTGCAAAGAGGGAAATGAACATAAGAGTTGGAAATGGAGCACGGTTTGCTGCAATAGTTGTAGGGACATATACACTTCGTTTGCTTAGTGGCCTAATTTTAGTTTTGAACAATTGCTACTATATTCTTGCTATCACTAAGAATATTATTTCTATTACGCGTTTAGCAACAGATGGATTTGAAATTTTATTTTATAATAATAATTGTCAAGTTCAACGTGATCATGTTCTTTATTCTTGTGGAATATGTATTGATTAAATTTATGTTTTAGATAATAAAACTAAAATTCTAAATCCTCATACTTATGGCATTTGTCTAGGCCATATAAATGAGATTCGCTTAACTAAGTTGCACAAATGTGGTGACTTAGGCCCAAGGGAATGGGAATCCTATGGGGCGTGCAAACCTTGTTTAAAGGGAAAGATGACTAAGAAACCTTTCAAAGGAAAGGGTGAGCATGCCACTAGTACTTTAGAAACAGTACATTTTGATATATGTGGTCCAATGAGTATTAAGACACACGAAGGTTTCATCTACTTCATAACTTTTACTGATTATTACTCATGATATGATTATCTATACCTAATGAGGTACAAATCTGAAAGTTTTGAGAAATTCATTGAATTCAGAACCAACGTAGAAAAATAGCTTGGAAAAAGTATCAAAACCCTTTGATTTGATCAAGTTAGTGAATACTTAAGCCAAGAGTTTCAGGGTTATTTAAGGGATAATGGTATTTTATCCCAATGGACACCTCCTTATACACCCCAAAACAATGGAGTGTTACAAAGGAGAAATTGAACTCTACTTGATATGGTTTGATCCCTGATGAGCCAAGCAGAACTCAGCAGGTCCTTTTGGGGTTATGCACTTGAGAGCACAGTTTGTATTCTAAATAGAGTGCCCTCGAAATCAGTTGATCAAACACCATACGATATGTGGTATGGTAAGAAACCTGCTCTTTCTCACCTGAGAGTTTGGGGATATCCTGCTTATTTAAAGAGGATAAGTTTAGATAAGCTAGGTGCTAAGTTTGACAGATTGGAGGCAGTCCTAGAGGCTTATATTTGTGCTAATTCTAGGGATTCCCTTAGAGGCTGTCCTAGATTGGAAGCTAGTGCTAATGGAGTTTTGCGGAATTGCTCTAAGGGAACGCCGCACCAAAGGAAGGCACACATCAACAGGTAATGCACTTTACTTAGATACTAGTTTTCTTTTATTAAGTTTTATAAACCTGTAAGAATCTATTGAACGTTTCAACTTAGATTATATCAATCATGCCATGCTTAAGAGATCCTTTAGGGTTACTTTTAAGTTTTGAAATTACACCTTGATCGCAAGTTTTTGACTATACTCGTTCCGATAGGCTTATATTTGGTCACGGTGCCAAAAACCTTGTTCCCCACTTTTCTACTAATAAGATAAAAGTTCTAAATATGAACAAGTGTTGTCAATACCGCTTATCATATAGAAAAATGATGACTACTGCAAGTATACAGATACGATGTTATTTTACAAGATATCGATCCCATAGGGAAGGAATTCGGTTCTAAAGACCAACTAGAGTTATGAAACAAAAGAATTAAAGTAATTTAAATTGGAGGGTTCGGATGGTAGATTGATGAACAAACAGATGCATGAACAGATTAGAGAAGATGTAAATTATATAGATATTTCCTAAGAACAAGTATAGTAGAGAAAACATGCAAAATCATCAAGGAGATTTCATACACTAGATAACTTCAACAAACACAGTTCTAGACGCTCAAATATTCAATAATTCACCTCAAAGCAACACATTAAATGACTTTTCTAGATCTAGGGTAAATGAATTATGACACTTATAAAAACCTAGATAACAATATTACTATGCTTAAAACGGGTCGCTCTCTCGTAGCCATATTTAGCAAGTTACCATTCCAAAAATGTTGGCTCACTAAACAGCGTTATAATCATAGATCCAGTGACTATACACAATCTTATTAACCCTGAAATCACTCTTAAAGTTAACTCAAAAGCATATAACTTGATTAATATAAATGACGCAAAAAGAAATACTCGTTATGACACATAGACATATCATAAACAGCGAAATAGAAAGTATAAGTAGAAAACAAAGTAAAGTTGTAAGGTATGCAAGTGAAAGCTAAAGTTGATCAAACCATATCCACTCTTTAATGGGAGTCGTCAATTCTCGCAATTCCCGTGTCTACTTTGAATTCGGTTTTGACTCATACAGAATCTCCGCTAGGATGCTATTCTTTGTGAATATCGAACAAATGAATGTTGAAGAATGAAAAATTTTATTGATAAGTGCTTTGCAATTACACTCATACAACAATCGCTCGAATTTGTGGAGAAATCTAGTGATCAAAACAAGATTCGAATCACTTATACATTTTTCTTGCTATAACTTTGAACGTAGATAAATCTATATATTTTCACTCTCTATCATACACGCATACTATCATTCAATGTCTACTACCTATTACCCACCATGCACGAAATTGGTGTGATTTGAACCCTATTTATAGAATGTGAAGAGTTGCGTCTATCCAAACGAAGATTCGTGTCCATTGGAGAAGGGTTGCATCACTTCAATATGATTGGATGTAAAGTTTCATCCTCATCTACAATGGAAAGGCACCTTTTTGTTATTGGTCTACTTCTAAAAGGTTTCTTTTCGTCTTGTAGTTGATGGCAGTTGATCGTTCTTATCCGGTGGTTGGTAGTTGAGAAGAGATAACCAATAACCGTCACATGTCATGACCGCGAATCACATGCTACGATCGTGAACAATGGTTAACAACTTTCTGTTTATGATGGTTGACAAGTCAAGACAGTGAATGGGTGTCACGATCGTGAATAATGCTTTTCTTCATTGTTCTTCTTCCAACTTTATCGATCTTTGACAGCTTCAATCCTAAGCCATTTCCTTTTGTTCCACGCATCTTTTTGCACCTTTTTCACTCTTTTTACATAGAATTACATCTTTGATCATTTCACTCCCAAGATTCACCTAGTTTCTGCACTTGCATAAAAAAAACTACATACCTTGTGAAATCTTTTATATGAAGTATAAAATGACTCAAAACCATATCATTTTATAAGTAAAAATATCATGATAATAAGTGTAATTATACACTTATCACACCCACACACTTAACTTTTGCCTTGTCCTCAAGGTAAACACAACAGAAGTGTAAAAAATAGTATTCAAGTCCGTACCTCATTTGGTGAAAGACTATTGCAGTGAATACCACATTCCCACGTTGCATAAAATTCAAGTAAAAGTTCAAAATTTCCCACAAATTAGTAATGTGCAATTTATATAGATTAGTTGCATACCTTTGCTCTTAATGGAGGGTCGACCGAATCGCATCTCCATATAAGTGTTATATGCTCGCTCGAATATTTCCTTCTCTCATATATAGTATAAAGTATAAAGGACGAAGGGAGGACGCTCTGAATAGATTGATCTCAAGGAATTTTTAGGTAACCTAGGATGCTAAACAGTCTTAGTGGTTGCATTTTATCCTCCATACCACTCTCCCCTTTTTTAGTAGTTGCGTTTTATGCTCCATACCACTTTCTCTCATTTTTTTCTTTTATGCATATGTTTTTGAAGTGCAGATTCGTACTTTGCACCCATTTTTCATGCTATGCTACATTTCTTTTTTTCACTCATTGAATGATTGCAGTTTCTGCTCCGTACCATTCCTCACCATTTTCATAACTCATTGGTTATCCTCTCTTTCTTTTAATTTTTTCTCTTAATACCCTCATTCTTTATTGATCACTTTCAAAGTATTATGGCTATAGTTTCCCAACACTCTAAACACACTCAATACTTATAGGATGTATTCAACAGTAGCATATAAAACTCATAGTAAGAACACTACTAGATATTACTCCACTCAAAACTTATCAGTATCATTAAACTAAAACTATACAACTTATGCTAATTCATGTTGCATTGAAATATATATCGAAACTTACTTGGAATGTATCTTTTGAATTTTACTCACCACTCATCCTTGCCAAATGCTAAATGTTGTGCCAAAAAGTGCTCACACTCTCAACGTGCGCTCATACTCGAAACATTTTGTTCGAAATGTGCACTAACATCAAACTTGTAATACCTAACATTCATAATAACATTGGAACATATGTTAGTATAGTATAGGTATGAATAAAGTATAAATAACACAAAATCAAGAAAATTTTTCATGTTCTTTAATTTTTATAATTTATTTAATTTTTTTTTGGATTTTTGGGACTTTACTTTACAAATGCCCCCCCCCCACACTAAAGAACACAATGTCCTCATTGTGAGAGACTTTATTAAAAATGAAAAACTAAACTAATCACATAAAAATGAAAAAAGAAAATAAAAGAAAAAGAAATTGAACCTGTTTTAATCATCCAAACTTGAATCTGGAGGACTCCGCGAGATATACAAATTCTTCATTCTGAAGTATGTATTGAACATGTGGTTCAAAGAAATGTTGGATTGCATTAGTTGATGGAGATCTTGCTGTGTGGAGGCTATATCTAGGCATGCTTGATTGACATCTTTGACGAACTTCCCTCTCCAAGTATCATGTGTAATTGTTCGCAAGGTTTTGACTCTACTGACTCCGAGGATTTATATTTTATAAAGAAGTCAAAAACCTTGTCTCCCACTTTCCTACATATAAGATAAGAGTTCAAAATACGAACATGTGTTGTCAATATCGCTTATCTAAATAGAAAAATGGTACCATTGTAAATATACAGTTAAGATATAGTTTTAAAAGATATCGATCCCACAAGGGAGGAACCAGTTCTAAAGATCAACAAGAGGAACGAAACAAAAGAAAATAATGTAATTTATTTTGGAAGATTGGAATGATGGATGGATAGATAAATGTATGAAAGATAAGAGAAGATAAAAAGTATATAGATATTCCCTATGAACAAGTATAGCAAAGAAAACATGCAAAATCATCAAAGATATTACGTACACTAGATTAATTTAACAGATTCGATTTTAGACATTCAGATATTCAATTATTCACCACAGAGCAACACATGAAATGACTTTTCTAAATCTAGTGCAAAAGAATTAAGATGATTATATAAACCTGGATAACAATATTACTATACTTAGTACAAGTCGCTCTCACACAGCCGTATTTAGCAAGTTACCATTCAAAAAATGTTGGCTCATTAAATAGCGTTATAATCACAGATTCAGTGATTATACACAATCTGGTTAACCCCGAAACTACTCTTAAAGTTAACTCAAAAGCATATAACTCAATTAATATAAAAGACTCAACACGAAATACACATTATGACACATAGACATATCATAAACTTTGAAATAGAAAGTTTAAGTAGAAAGCAAAGCAATGTTGTAAGGTATGAAAGTGGAAGCTAAAGTTGATAAAACCGTATCCACTCTTTAATGGGAGTTATTAATTCCCACAATTCCTGCATCTGCTTTGAATTCGGTCTCGACTCGTACAGAACCTCTGCTAGGATACTATTCTTTGTGAATATCGAATAAACTAATATTGAAGAGTGAAAACTTTTATTGATAAGCGATTTGCAATTACATTTATACAATAAAATCTCGAATATTTAGAGAAATCTAGTGATCAAAATAAGTTTCAAATCACTTATACATTTTCTCGCTAACACTTATGAACGTAGAGAAATCTAGATATTTTTACTCTCTATCTATGCATACACTATGCACTATGACACTCACTTAATCACTCACAATCCCCTCTTGCCACGAAATTGGTGAGTTTGGAGCCTTATTTATAGAGTACGAAGGGTTGTATCTATCCAAACGAAGAGTCATGTCCATTGGTGAAAGATTGCATCACTTCATTGTGATTGGTTGAAGTGGTTTAATCTTATCAATAATGGAAAGGCACCTTTTCATGATTGGTTGACTTCCAAAAGGTGTCTTTTCATTTGGGAGTTGATGGCGGTTAATGGTGGTTGATCGATCTTATCCGGAGGTTGAAAGAAGAGAAGAGTTTACCAAAAAACAGTCAAGGTCGTGATCGTGAATGATTGTCGAGATCATGAATACTTGGTTGGTATCTTTCTGTTGTGAAGGTTAACAAGTCAAGACTATGATATGTGTGTCACGATCATGACATGCCTTTTTCACATGATTCCTTTTTGCGATTTCTACCAATCATTGACATCTTCGATCCCTTGCCAATTCCTTAAGTTCCACATATCTTTTTTCACCTTTTTCACTCTTTTTGCATAGATTTCCAACTTTAATCATTTTACTTCCAAGATTTACCTAGCACCTACATTTGCATAAATAACAACTACATACCACATGAAATCTTTTATATGAAGTATAAAAATGACTTAAACTATAGTGTTTAATGTGTAAAATTATCATGATAATAAGTGTAATTATACACTTATCACCAATGTCACTCGATGAGCTATCGAGCCAATGTCATCTAGCACACCATTTAGCCAATATCACCCGACTAGTCATCGAGCCAATGTCACTTGATGCACCATGGAGCTAATGTCATTTGACGCGACATCGAGCCAATGTCACCCGACGTGCCATCGAGCCAATGTCACCATCTAAACATAATATATTAGACTTTTCATAGAGATAATACCATTCGATGTTCCATCGAGCCAATGGCACCCGACGAGCCATCTAACCAATATCACCCGACGCACCATCGAGCTAATATCACCCGATGAGCTATTGAGTTAATATTACTTGACGCACCATCGAGCCAATGTCATCTAAAGTGCCATTTAGCCAATGTCACCTAACGAGCTTGTAAGCCAATGTTACATGACTTTCCATCAAGTTAGTGTTACCCGATGCACTATCAAGCCAATCTCACTCAACGAGCTATCGAGCCAATGGCACTTGACGCACCATCGAGCCAATGGCACCCGATGTGTCATCGATCTAATGTCATCTGAAGTGCCATTGAGACGATGTCACCTGATGAGCCACCGAGCAAATGTCATTATCGAAACACAATATGCCTAACGTGCCATTAAGCCAATGTCAATCACTAAACTCAACAAATGCTAATGGTAAATTTCCAAATCCTCTTAAGTCAATGCGTAAATTATTGCACACACTTCTCTCTTTTATTTTCAACTCACCATGCTCTTTTCGTGTACGATATAATCTCTTTGATTCAAATCTTCGAGATCCAGTACACAAGGGGTAAACAGTGAGTACTGTCCGCCTTGCCTGATTTTGAAACATTACCTTACATATATACCAAGATGACATTTGGACTTGAAGAGATTTTGGACAATTGTATTTAATAAAAATATTTTATTTTATGTGTTTGTGATTAATTTTCATTTCATTTTAACTTTGTTTTTATTACTTTATTTGACTTTGACTTTATTGATTTTGTCTTATTTTATTTTAGTAACTTATTTTTGTTTTGGCATGAATCATTATACCATAATTTTGGATTAATGAATGTGAAAATAAATGTTAGATTAAATTAAAAATGGAAAAGAATAAAAACATGGAAAGAAAGGTATTGTTTGAATCCTAATTTTCTTTATTCCTTTTTTTCTATGAGTGTATTTTTCTTATTTAGTTTTTGTCTAATGCTAATTTATTTATTTCCAAGTTTATAAAATTAACCTTTTTTATGAAGCTTAAGCCTATAAATAAGCCTCTAAATTTCTAGTTTAATGGGGGAAAAGGATTTTGGAACTTTCTTTTTACTCATTATTCATTATGCTCTGCAATTTTCTTTGCTAGAATATTTCATCACAGTTTTCTTTTACAAAAGTTTTCTCAAAACAATTTCTAATATTTGATAAACAAATTTGCTTCGTTTTGTTTTCAGTAACAAATATTTATTTTCTTTTAATCGTTCAAATATTCTCCAATTCCAAATTGAGCATCCTGGAATCATACCACAAAGGTAACCTGAGGGTAATATCAATTTTTTTTATTTTCAATTCTTTTTTTTGTTTTTATATTTCATTTAATCATTCTTATTCTTGTATAATTTTTATTTCTATGATTATTTTGATGTTTATTTGAGTTTTGCAAGATGCCAATTGGAGTTCTCATGAAGTTAGGATTTGAGATTTAGTTTAATCTCAAAGTCGAACATGGATGCGAATATCCCTTTTTTTATGTCATTTCTTTTATATTTCATAGATCTCATGTAAACTAGGTGGTTGTTATATTTTTATTTCTATCTTTTTATTTCTAACTAGCTTTTGTAACATTTATTTGTTTTGCTTGCTTTTATTTTATTGTATGAGCATATAGAAATTAACATATGGTAAAAATTGAAAATATGTATAAAATGGATAAAACGATATAATATATTTGAAACTAATATTGTGAACTAAGTAGAATAGTAAATGCTTTTTCCGGACTTAGAATCTTTGTTTAATACGTATAGAAATTCTAGTTGGGTTGGTTACACTGAATTTCTCGGTAGAGCTAAACCGGGTGGTGACTCCTATTTTTCTTAAAAGATGTTTTCTAATTCCATTTTAAATTTTAATTAAAGATATATTTTTTTTATCTTTAATTTTTTATCACGTACAAAATAAATTTATGAAATTGGATTGTTTTAGAAATTTTCTTATTAATCTGAATCCTTGATTTCAGAATTTTCTTAATTTGTATACATCATTACTTTTTAAATTCCATTCTTTATTTTATTAGTTTTTTTCCAAAATGTAAAAGATTGTTTCCTAATTATCATTTTCAAAATGTGTTTCGAGTTTCAAGAAAATAAAATCTTTTTGCTTCCATAACATTATTTTCCTAATTCTTAATTCATTTGTGTCCATCAGATAACATATTGTATTTTTTCAAAAATAACGTTTTCCCAAATAAAAATGAAAAACTCCCCTGCAGAGTCATTTGACCCTCTTTGTCGCCGCTAGTCAAAACGTCATCCGCTCACACTAGGTATGGTAAATTCTAGGTGATCAACAACATGAGTCTCCCTTCAAAGACAGCCCCGATAGTAAAGGAGGTTCCGAAATGTGTTTTTTCAGCCTCACTGAGAGATTCGCGATCATATGCAGAAGTTGTTACACCAGCGATCAAGTCGATCGATTTGAAATTGAATACAGAGGTGAAGAAAGAATATTGGATTCCCCTTTCCTGTTTTTCAAGAGTGAGAAAGCTTGATGTTATTCCCGATCTCTATTCCTTTGTTAGGAATAGAAATTTTGCTATAAACTTTATCGTGCCTGCGAGTGGGGATTTAGTTGTGGTTTCCTTTATCTAGGAAGATGCTTTAACAGGTTTTTTGGAAGGTGATTGATTACCACTACATGGTCTTTCTCTGCAGCCCACCCTTATTCAATCAATTTCATCCCCTCTGAACAACTATGCATTGTGGACTTGTTTGGGATCCCACGCCAGCTATAGTCATGGAAAGTTTGGTTTCAAAGGTCGCGGAGGGTAATGGGTAAGTTGATGTCGATTGATTACAATTTCACTAGGCTGGATTGATTGGACATAGTATCTCATATGATGAGTATTCCAAG
Organism: Euphorbia schlechtendalii; assembly: GCA_949673415.1. NCBI lineage: Eukaryota > Viridiplantae > Streptophyta > Magnoliopsida > Malpighiales > Euphorbiaceae > Euphorbia > Euphorbia schlechtendalii. The sequence goes on along the minus strand of CATIWQ010206084.1, from coordinate 9,080 downwards.
CAGATCGGTAGACTCAAATATTAATTTATCCATTGGTAATGTTACCATAAATGTCAATGCGAGAATTAGACAGATTAAAGCTTGCCGAAATTATGATGATCTTAGGTCTCATTCAACAAGTTCGGCCGCTGTATCAGAGGATATATGATAGATGAGAGGGTTTATCATCTAAAATTAAGGTTAGAGTGGATTTGTTTTCAAGATTTAAACCAGGGAGAACTGAATATGCCCCTAATGCTGCTGGTGGGACTGATGTAGAGGCTTCGTCAAAACCGACTACTACCCTGTTTAATGATAGCTCCACTGTTGTCCTAGAAACACGTCTATCATCATCTTACTCCTCGGACCCAGATATTCGAAACATGAATCACTTGATTTTACAAGCGCACTCTCAAAGGCCAAGTGAAGCACTTCTCACTTGGATTGATGGATTTAAGCTCTGTCTGTTTAAAGAGAGTTCAAAGTTTTTGATAGTTAGTGCTATCGAGGTTTGTATGGAATCATAACGGGGCTGTCTTATTGAGGTTTTTACTAATTTTATGTCTTTGTCATTTATTAGTTGGAATTGTCAAGGCGTTACTAATAGTATGAAGCAATGTTACAGTTTTTCAATTACGTAGAAGTATAATTTCCATTTTGTGGTCTTACTTGATACAAAAGTTGAATTGGTTTCGGACATCACGTTTTGGAAATTATGGGGCCATAATGATTTTTCTTCTCAATGCATTGGCTCTAATGGGTTGTCGGGAGGCTTGGCTATCTCGTGGAATAATGTTCTTTTGCGAGGATCCCTATTTGCATCATCCACTAGGTGGATTATTATTCGTTTCAATTTTCTTTTAGATCTTTTGGATTTTTATGTGGTTGCTTTGTATGGTTCAACGAATTGGAATGACATGAGACTCATGTGGTTTGAGTTAACATCGATTATCTCAACTTGGAAATGTTATTGTATGTGGTGACTTTAACAAGGTGTTTCATGCAAATGAAAGATTGAGCGGGATGAACTCGCCTTTCTTGATGTGTTTCCATGACTTTATCAACAATTGTGAATTGTTAGATATTCCTTTGGAAGGTAGAGATTACACGTGGCATAATTCAAGATCTTATTTTTGAATCGTTAGGGTGTTGTTTTTGTGTGCTATTTCGGACTCGTCTTTATCGAACCATTTTCCAATTTTGTTCCAAAGTCAATCATCATCTAGCCCATGGCTAAAACCTTTTACATCCCTAAATTGTTTGTGGCAGCGCAACAATTTTCTCCCTTTTATCCAAAATAAATGGGTATATTCAATTTGCAGCAATTATGGGGGCAGTGAGTTCTCTTTCCGCTTGAAGTTTCTAGGAAAAGTTATTTGACCTTGGCATAAGTCTGATTTTGGCAACTTGCAATAAAGAATTACCGATTTAGAGCAGTAAGTTCTATCCCTGATGGACATCACATGTAATCAGTGACTTAATGATTCGGGGGCAGTGATTTTGCACTTTGCGAAATCAGCCCTCGCCCAAAATAGACTCAGCTTGGAGAACATTCATCACCAACAATCAAGGGTCAAATGGTTGCTTCTTGGAGATAATAATACGAGCTTTTTCCATAGGACAACCTCTGCTTGTTTTCGGAATAATCATTTAACTTACCTTGAGTTAAATGTTTCACTCTCTTTCGACTTATGGGAAATTTCTTCGGTCATTATTGATTTTTACTCGGCTCTATTTGTAGCCTCGCAATCAATTATGTTCTCTCTCCAGAAGCTTAGGTTTGCTCGTGTTTCCGAGATTGATAATCGTATGTTGACAGAGAATTTCTCGAAGAAAGAGATTTTGGATTCCGTTTGCTCATGCCACGAGAATAAATCACCGGGACCGTATGGTTTCAACCACTTCTTCTACAAGCGGGCCTGGAATGTTTTGAAAGATGATTTCATGAACTTATTCATCCATTTTTATGAATTGGCTTTTCTCCCTTCATCGATTAAATTGTCTTACACGGTGCTTATTCCAAAGGTTCCCAGTACTTGCTCAATACAAAATTTCAAACCCATTTCTTTAATTCATGGGGTTTACAAGGTGGTTACTAAGCTTCTATCGACGAGTTTAAAAGTGGTGATTCCTTCCTTGATTTCCATTAATCAATTTTCCATTGTTTGGAATTGAAATATTCATAAATGCTCCTGAGTAGCTTCCAAAGTGATCCATTCGGTCCACCATAGCTATAGGGGTTGTTTTATCTTGATAGATTTCCATAAGGCCTTTGATAGTATCTCTTGGTCTCATATTGATGCGGTTATGAATATAATGAGCTTTTATCATAAATGGATATCATGGTTAAGGGGATGTCATTTTAATTCTACAACCTCTATTTTGATAAATGGTAGCTCAAGTGTACCAATTCGTATTCATAGGGAAGTGAAGCAAGGAGATCCCCCATCACATTTCATTTTTGTTATAGTGGTGGAATACTTGAAACGCAGATTATCGATACAAGTATCTGAGAGGGCTTGCTCCTGGGTTTCAAACTTGATGACGCTTCACAGATGTCTCTTTGTTTATTTTGCGAATGATATGATTTGTTTCCTTCTAGCGGATGTAACTCTCATTAAGTCGTTCATCCTTATTCTCCTTTGTTATGAGATGCTTTCAAGAATGAAGATAAATTACCACAAGAGCTCTCTAATTGGAATTAATGTAGAAGATTCTACCATTCATTCATGTGCGTCGAAGTTGGGATGTAAAGTTGAGAAATTTTCTATTTGCTATCTTCGGACCCCTTTAAGTTATAAGCGTTTAAGTTGTGGTAATTGGGATGCGTTAGTGGGGAAATTTCATATTCGTTTAGCTTCATGGAAAGGGAAGAATCTTTCTTATGCGGGACGGGAAGTCTTGATTGGTACTCTTGTCAATTCCGATTTACATGCTCTTGCTTTTCAAACTTCCGGTAGCAGTAGAAAACAAGTTGGTGAAAATCATGCGGAACTTTTTATGGAGGGGATACTTGGCTATCCTCGGCTTATGTAATGTGAGTTGGGACACAATTAACTTGTTGAACCGATTAAGTGGTTTATCGATTCGCAATTTCAAGTTAACAAATTGTAGTCTTCTTCTCAAATGGCTTTGGCGACTCCATAATAAAGATGATGAGTCACTATGGGAGATTTTTCGTGCGAATGGACATACCTTAGCTTCTTGGTGGGACTTTCTAAATTATGATTACTCACAACATTTCACCGGTTTGGAGAGATATTATTTGTAGTTGTTGCCGTAATAATCAATTGTGGGATTTTTTTCATGAAAAATGTCGTGATTAGTTTGGGCAGCGGGTATTCAGCAAGTTTTTGGTTCGATAATTAGACATCGAGTAAAGGATTTATTTCACAGATTATGGGAACTTTGTGAATGGAAAAGCGGCTCTGTCCATCAGATATGTGTAGGGATGTTCGGAAATGTACAACAAGGTCGTCCGATTTGGGCAAGGCTGCTATGGTTGGCAAATCAAACTAGTTGTGTGTAGCTGAAAAATCTTATATTGCTAGCAATCCCGTCCATCTTTCCATCATCAGTTTCAAATTCTACCATTGAGACCCAGCTAAATCTTACTTTTCCGAGCAATGGTGATTTGTTTCTCTAGAATATTGGGTCGAATAAAAGGTTTTTAGCTGCAACCTTTTGCGCCTGATTTTACGAGGAGGACAATTGGTCAATTCCTCAACTCTCCTTCGATCTAATTTGGAGCACGTGTATGCTCCCTCGTGTTCGTTTCTTTGGATGGCTCGTGTTTCATAGGAGGATCCCAACTAAAGTATTTCTTTTATCTCGAGGTTGTGCATCCTTCTTGGTCGCGTCTTGTCCCCTCTGTTCGGCCACTGAATCACTTGATCACTTGCTCCTATTTTGTAATGATAGTTGGTCCATTTGGTGTAGAGCATTTAATTGTCTTGGTGTTTCGACTCCTATCCTCGACCGTTCGTATGATTTCCTTTTGTTTTGGAGGTCACTTTCAAGTAAGGTATAAAGAGAGAATTTGCAACGACTCTTTGGTTCTCAATCACTTGGAGCATTTGGAAAAGAATGAACAAATTCATTTTTGTAGGAGTTCTAGATCGAGAAGACTTGTTTGCTGCAAATATCTATCAGTGTTGGCTTTTCCTCAAGATTAGGAATAAGTCTTTTTCTTTTTCAGCATCAGATCTTTTAATTGATTCGAGCGTTCTATGTTTATGACATTGTTTTTGTATTTGTGACTCGCTCTTCTTAATATGTTGTGGTGGGGTGCATTGTAGGTAAGTAGAGGTGCCAACATAGTTGGGATGTCCCCCGCGAATGTTCACTCGACCCATTTTTCTTCAAAAAAATCAGGTCTGAACTTATTGTAATACTTATTTAACATGTGCAAACATATCCGGATTTGAGTTTTTAGATAAAATTCAAGTCATTATCAGGATATGTCATTAAGTAGGGGGAAGGTGAAAAAGGGTCCGATCTCTATTAGCAATACTTTTTATGGTCTTGTTACTCGATCTAGTTTTGGGCCATAGTTTTGTCTCGTAACATAAAAGCCCATTTCGAGTTTCATATTACATTTTTTAAAAGAAATTGTCTGACTTACATTAAACGGAAAAAAAAAATCTCTAACCCATCATGGATGTGACTCGAACCATAGACCTCTAAAGTTAACAACTTATATCTTAACCATTATTTCACGACCTCTGTCACCGAGTTTCATAATACATATTCAAGTTTCGTATCTAAAAATGTAACATCGGGAGTTTGACCTACTGTCACCACAAACCAATATGAGTAAACCAATATGAGTCTTTCAATAAACTTTATCCTCACTCGCTCATTTCTTGGAAATTGCTTCCTAGGAGTTCACCCATCCCGAGATATTGGAAAGTGCTTCCTAGGATTTCATAGCCACTCCTTGATATGTCTTCCTACTGAGGCGCCGCCCCTGAAAGGGCGAATTTGTTACAAAAAAATATACATTCCACCACACATCTCTCTCTAATTAGCAATTTTATGAAATAACCCATATCCGCACCATGTAACTACCATTTTTTTTTCTTATTCTATATTTATCAAATAGTTTATTTTTTACATGTTACTTTTGTTCATCTGTTTTAATCTTTGATAAGATCCCCAAAAAATTATTGAAATGTCAGAAATATAGCTGATATATTTTTAAAATCTTGAAGAAATCTCATAAAATCAGTAAAATTAGAAGAGCTTGGAACAAAGAGATCATATAAATTTCTAATAGATATTTAACAAATTTCTACAAGATCAGAATTTCAAGTAGATTTCTCATATATGTCTAATATATTTATAAAAATGTCTAATAAATTTCTAATAGATGTCTATTAAATTTTTAACAAATTTGTTACAATTCATTAAAAATTTTGAGAAAAAAAATGTCATAGTGGATATCGTTTCAAAAAAATATGAAAAATAAATATAAAGGGACATGTAAAAAATATATGGTTCAACAGATTAATACAGAATAAGATTAAAAAGAGAGAAAACATTAAACGTACAAAGAAAAACAAAAGTGTTAATGATTCACTATTTTTAAAACTTTGTAAATAATCTAAAATGGTAAAGTTCAAAGGACATAACATGTTGTTTCACCATTTTTAAAAGGTCTAATACATAGTTTGCCCCTGAAGTACTTGTCCCGAAAAATCAAATGCCCATTTGAACTTTGAAACGCACCTCATTGCCCCTGAACTTTACAAAACTGTATAACTTAACCCCTTTTCTGGTCATATACCAAACGAGACCTAGTGAGTGTTTTGCACGCGTGATGATGTGTTAACTTTTTCAGACAAAGATGGCCACGCCACCTTTCACTGATTAAAAAAACTAAAAAAGAAAACATATAAAACCTAGTTAAACCCACCCTTCAATCTTTCATTCGACATTTCATCATCCCCTTCAAGTTTGCTGTCCGAAAAAATCTCCTCCAGTTATAAAAATCTCATTTCTTGCATTGATCGAGTTGTGAATCTTGTCATCCTTCCAACTTGATTCAAAGATAATGGAAAGAAAAGGAAGAAAGCGGATTTGTGAAACTATCTGGTGAGTACTTGAACTCCTTTTGGTGAGATTAACCGTTGAGTATTTTGAAATTGGTGATGTGTTGTAATCGGGTTATAAATTTTTTTAGAGGGTTAGCATTAAAATGTGAAATTTGGTTTAGGGTTACCATTAAATCCTAGAAGTAACAGATAAGTAAATAATTCAAGTATTTCAAGTAATGTTAACTAAATCATTTTCTTCATGTAATTCAAGCAATGTTTATTTCTGACTATTAGCACTACATTAATTTAGTCTATTATTGTCTGAATTTGTTTTGATTTGTTATCAAATGATTTGAATGAGACGCAAATAATAAACATTATCTGTAAATTTGTTGTTGCGTGTAAAATAGTTGAAATGGTAATTGGATTTTTCTTTGATCACAGGGGAATTTCATATGATCACTATGATACATGGTTTACCGTGAATTGGTTAGGTCATACTTTTATTATTGTCTTTTAACCTGCCTCCTTAGTTTTAATCAATCAAACTCTCATAAGGGCTGGTTCTAGGTCACGCTGTTAATTATCCAACTTTTTTTAATGAAAGTCAGCGAATGGGATTGTTTTGGCATGAGCATCCCAACCAGGTTGGCACCCTCGAAACACAAAACTAAAGACCCAAACCCATATATTATTATTGAAAACGTAAAAAATAAATAGTACAAGAAAAAAAGCATAAAGACTAAGTGAAACGAAATATGCTTTGTCTACAAAAATTAAAAACATAAGGATCTAAGCAAAAGCTAAGAACTACATTCCAAAAAGAATAATTACTAGAGGAGGTTCTACCATATGCAGCTAAAGCGTCTGCCACTCCATTGCCCTCTCAATAAATGTGGGAAACCTTGAAAGTCATACCATTGAGGCTTCGAATAGATTTCTGCCAATCCTCCCTCAACAGCCACAGATTCATGCCTCCTTCGCTTGAAAAAAGATTAACCACATATGTAGAATCACTCTCTAACCACACATTATTCCATCATCTTTTGGCAGCAGCTTCAATCGCATACAAAGCAGCTTTCAACTCCAACAAAAAAGAGAAAGAAATACCATTCGAGAAATCGAAGCAAAATAAACACTACGCCATAGATGGCCTGTTGCAACGAAAACTGACTAGTGTTGCATTAAAATATTGCAATTTTCATGAAAAAATCGATCTATTGCAACACAATTGAAAAGTGTTTAAAAAGTGATGCAATAGTTATAAAAGTGTATAAACTTTACTTTTTTTGCAACAGTTTTTCACTTATCATTGCCAAAAACACTGATAAATATTAAAAGCTAACAGCGGGACATTTTCTCGCTTAGTTTTTTACGGCAAGTTAAAATAACAAAAGATAAAAGAAAATTAATAATTAAAAAATAAATCACCTGTATATAACATTTTCTATTTCTTCATCTCATTTTTCTCTTTATCGTTCTAATGCCTCGGACCAAATCCCTAATATCATACAAATTCCTGATCTTAATCTCTGCTCCGGCCTCCTTCGTGGTCGGCGCACTACAATCGTTGGTCCATTCTTACTACTCCGCTATCAAAGCTTTATATGCCCAAACCACCTCCAGTCCTCATTTTCTTCTCGGCTCTTGCAACATGTAACTCTTCCTATTTAGTTATCATGCATAAATTTGTTTAGATTTGGCATTTAATTAGTGCTAGGAGTTTGTTTTGTTTACTTGTATTGATTCAATTGATAGAATCTCAAATTTAGAGGTGTATCTTTGATTTCTTTCTTCAATTAGAATTTCACTGACTGATTTTTTTTATATTGCTTTAGTCAAATTGATTCAAAAGTGTGAAGTTTAACTTTATTTAATTCCATGATGGTAGACATGAAAATGAGTTGATAAAATACAAGGATAATTTTTGGTATATTAATAAGATAAATCCTACTATTAGGAGGAAAAAGAAAGGGGAAAATGTTAGCAGCAAGGAAGGTGATCGTATGGATTCATAAAAGTGCTGAAGCTCTACGGTTAACCAGATTCTCTCTACAACCTCCTAATTATGTAAGCTTCTTCCTTTTCCATTTATATATCTATCGAATTTTCATTTTGCAGTTTCGTGTATAAATCTGATCCATTCCTTATCTATTGTATCTTTAAATTGTTAGTGGGATAAATTTTATCGTTAGTATAAAAAAGTATGCTAGTTATATAATTATGGGATTTACTTGTGGAGCTGTGAAATTATGCAAATGAGATGGTGAATATAATAATTTTCACTCTATTTCTTATCCGAGATTGAGTTTCATCAATCTTGAAATCATTTATGGAATTTGTAATTTAATGAATATCTTGAAATCAAAATGCATGTTTGAGCAACTTGAATTTTTTTTATATTATTCGCATATTTTGCTATAAACCAAATCCTAACAGCTATTTCTCTCGCATTATTTCAAGAACATTATGAAGAGACTAAAGGGATCTATTATCATTGCTTCAGCTTTCCAAGCTTTACTTGGATATAGTGGCTTAATGTCAGTACTCTTGAGGTAAGAGTTTTGCAACTATATATTGTAACTTGCAACTTGTCTAACATATGTTTGTTGAATTGACTGTAGTTTCTTTATAGTCTAACGATGAATGTTCTTTTGCAAGATGTTTTAAATATAAGGAATTTGTAGGCCATGCCCAATAATAGTACTTGATTCATTTCATGTATTTTTCAGGTTGATAAATCTTGTGGTTTTTACTCCATCTATAGCGGTTGTTGGACTTTCATTTTAAAGTTACAGTTTTCCAATAGTTGGTAACTTTCTTGAGATTGGTGTGGTGCAGATATTTCTAGTCATTATTTTTCTCTTGTAAGTTTGGTTGGCCTGAATTTACTTTCTTTTCTTCACTATAATTTAGATATTCTACAAAACTTTAACTCTAAAGTATATTTTCTGCAATACCTTCGTAAAATTTCCGATCTCTATCATCGTATATTTCTTATTCATGCGGTCAGTCAACTTTGAAATAATTTCACATTTGTTGTATCCTATATCTTAAATTCTT